>VOPJ01009309.1:0-102355 GCA_014673585.1 Semibalanus balanoides
TTTGGCGGCGCTACGCGCCGCCGTTTTTTCGTTATCTTGATAAAACATGAGGGGGGGGGGTGTTCAAACACCCCGGCGCGGGTTAAGTTTACGAACTTTTGTCCGGGTACTCATTTCTCCTGGCGACGCCCTTGATCCTTATTAGGGTACGTTCGCCGAAGCCTCCTTTTATTTTGGGAACATCCTTTTGCAATATGCAACATGAACCTATTTGGGTCACCGCCACTGTCCACTGGACTTTGACCTGAGGAGAGGGTAAAATGTTCCAGTTGACCTAACCTGGTCAACATGTATATAATTCAAAGCATCTCGACTGTAAACAAACGATGAATTCTCTAAACATATTCTTATGTTTAGTTAAGTAAAAATGTTATTTGCGAAAAACAGCTTTCCAAAAATATTATTTTGTTACCTTTGATGACACTTACAGCTTAAACTATTGACCTGAGATAAAATCTGAAAACGTAAGCGAACGATATTTTGTAGAGCTTTCAATTTCCGTTTGTTCCTAGCTATCATAGTTTCCGAGCTATTTGGGGATTTCTGGAGCAAAGTCCTAAAACTGGGAAAAAATATGACTTTGTTTGCTTCTATTTGACTGCAATATTGACCTGACCTAACGAAGTTTTTATAGCCTTCGATTCGAGTTTTGTCTCGACCTATCTACTCGGTTTCTTGTTTTTTGCTACGTGCGTGGTTTTTTCGAGATCTTGCCGGCGGAAATCCCGGCCGTTTGTGGCTTGTCGCAAACCACCCGTAGGCAGTACGCGGATATATTAGTCATAATATTAATATACCTACCTACTAGAGCGCGGATGCACAACGGTTATCGTGATTTGCTTATTCCGAGGCTAATGTATATAAAAAACAAAATACTTTCATGCAGTGCGGTGTACAGGTTATATACCCTGGTCCTTTGTGAATTTCTGTGCACGCCACTGCCTTCATCTCAATATTTTGAGTCGTATTGAGAAGTGAGATGTGAAACCAGGGAAAGGGGTAGCCTGGCCCTGAGGCCTGGCTCTACTTACGGCGTCCGATCAGTGTCCATCGCGTCATAACGAAGCTATCAGTCATCGTCTTCGGTTTCGTCATAACGCTTAATTGAATTAAATAACATTTTTGGCCTCTTATCCTCTATCAAGACCAATGCCCTATATTTCTGGGTTTTATCAGGAAAACTTGTAAAAAATCACACCGCTTGGCGACGCTAATTCTTAGGCACTTACTATAACATGGAAACATATGTTAAATGTTGCTTAAATATACGCACAATAAATGGTGGTTCATTTTTTCTGTCATTTCAGCCGACCCCCACCCACTTCTGTCAAAAAATATTTGCAACCCCCCTGAGCATAAGCGATAAATTACGTTATGTTTTTAGACCCCAGAACAANCTGGGTTTTATCAGGAAAACTTGTAAAAATCACACCGCTTGGCGACGCTAATTTTTAGGCACTTACTATAACATGGGAAACATATGTTAAATCAAAATGTTGCTAAGGCTTAAATATACGCACAATAAATGGTTGTTCATTTTTTCTGTCATTTCAGCCGACCCCCACCCACTTCTGTCAAAAAATATTTGCGGACCCCCCTGAGATAAGCGATAAATTACTAGTTTTGGACCCCAGAAAATTTGTCATTTATATGATTAATTATATTTTACGGGACACCTTTAGATAACGTTGATGTACTTAAGTTACTTATTGAGGTCCAGAAATCTTAAAAAAAAACGGTTCGCTAATAATAAAATGCACACATACCTATCTAGTGCACCAAACAACGGACAACAACAATCATTCGTTTGTAGCGCCCTTAATCTCTGTTGGGGATCCCTGTCAGCGTCAAAGGGCCCTAGAATCAAGTCGCGAACCCCCATGGCAAATCCTGACTACGCCGTCGAGCAGAGTCCAAGCTCTCCCACCACAATACAAGGACCCTCCTAGGCTGTCAGAGGCCCTATAGTAAGGAGGAAGAAAAATTCGATGGGGCCCTCTCAGGCCTGGCAGAAGNCTGTTTGGGATCCCTGTCAGCGTCAAAGGGCCCTAGAATCAAGTCGCGAACCCCCATGGCCAAATCCTGACTACGCCGTCGAGCATATCCAAAGCTCTCCCACACAATACAAGGACCCTCCTAGGCTGTCAGAGAGCCCTATAGTAAGGAGGAAGAAAAAATTCGAGGGCTCTCTCAGGCCTGGCAGAAGACTGAAAGTGGTTTCAATTATAAGAAGTATGTATACCGATTGCGACCAGAAACGTTTGAAATTCGATTATTGATGTATCACAATTCGTCGGATATTTTTGGGAACTGGGCCCACCTGTAAGGGGCCCCCCTGACCGGATGCACCCGTCTCGGAAAATGCTGGCTACGCCCCTGGCCGCGAGGTTGTTATTCTTTTCCGGGAAGTCGTGATTTACACACCAACGCCGCTCAATTGAGTCAATACTCTATACTCTTTTGCGCTGACTACTCCCCCCCCCCTCCTCCACGCTAAACGATTATTCGCTGACGACCCCCCGGTCAACACCCCTAGTAGTATATAACGTTGTCACAACGTCATGACAACGTTCATACGACGTAATTACGTCGTGAAAACGTTGCCACGATTCCATGCAGTGCTGTGTGCTACTAGGGACGACTCTTCGTGCTAACGACCAGGCATCCCCCTCCACCACCGGTCAGCAACTTAATGTCGTTTTACCTTACACGAGCCTGACATCACGACTGATGCTCAAACTGAGATCACAACTGAGATCAAACATCCGTCAGGTGGCACTGTACTCACCGTCCGCTAAAGGCGTCACCCGTCAGGTGGCGCTGTTCACTGTCCGCTAGAGGCTCTACCGTCGTTCTACTTTCGTTAAAAGAAAGAGTTCACCGAGCGCTGAGGAAATAGTTTACTGAGTGCTGAGGGAATAGTTCACCGAGTTCACACTATAATAGGTGTTGAACTGAGATAGCAGACTTGTAGAACAGATTGCAAGTGGTGCCATGATTTAAGTGCTTTAGCACTTTTGCACCAATTGCTACATTGTAATTACTGCATTATTATGTGTATCATGAATAAATCTCACAAAGATCGAAAAATGAGTTGTGGTGAAAGAATTACTTCGCTACCCTAAGTAATTTCGACACAGGACTAGTGAGTCCCTTTAGAAGAAGAAGTTTCGGCGCACGAAAGGCAAGACTGCCCCGTGACCAAAAACCAACCCGAAACTTCTTATAAAAGGGGCCCACTGGACACTAGTCCTGTGTTGAGGCTACTTAGAGTTACTTACAGCTACTTAGAAGTCACTTGCAGTTATTAGATATTACTTATTATATTACTAGGTCTGCAAAGTTTCGGGAGAAAGAAATTTAAGAAACTTTGTCTTTTAAAAGGGGCCACTAGTCCTGTGTCGAAACTACTTAACGTATTGAGTTTATTCTTCGGCCCAAACCCACTTTTTGATCTACTCTACAAATCTGCAGAGACGTCGCCTCGTATTTTTTACTGGGGAGGACACGGTCAGAGTCGCATTAAAAAGCAAAAGTTGTTAACCGGGGGGTAGCAGGCCGCTCTGGCGAAAAGTTGTTGACCAAGGGGCGGGGGTAGAGCGAGTCCGTGTCAGCCATCCACTGCTGTACGTCCGGCCGTTTCGGGGTTCGGAGGAGGAAAAATTGCGGTTATCAGGACTTTGGGGGCATGGCCTTGGCATATTGATGGCCCCTTGGGCCCCCTGGATACGCCCCTTGGAGGAAGAAACTTATTTTTGCGAGTGTTTGTTTCGTGGCCATTTCTTATTGCTAACTTTTTCGCTATCGCCAAGCAAGATAGAAGCTACCCCGTTCTATGATATAGATTTGCATATAACGTACTTACCATGGGTTGTAGAAGTTTTTCAACAACAAAGGTGTTAAACTAACTCTCATGGTGCCGAAAAAAGGTGATTCAATAAAGAAAACACAAGAAAAGAAGCTTTCGGCTTGCTTCTTCATCAGTCATTCTGATAGCTGACAATAATCTCAAGCATTTTTTTTATTTGCTTAATTCCTCTTTTTCAGGCACTATGAGAGTTAGGTAAAACACTTATTATTATCATGAGGTATATCTCTCTGAAAACAGTGTTAGGAACCATTCAAGAGTTATTCAACCATTGAATTTATAACCAAGCATGTTGCTATAGCATTCATTTATATGTATTCCAGGGGCTCAAAGGAACTTAAGTCTAAAACTGATTGCTGTTTGAACACAGCTTAGCATATTGATGAATGTATCCATGATGTTACGCTATTCGCTGCCTTGGCTGAATTGTATCTAGAGCTTTTGAATGCATGATGAATGAATGGATGGACTTGATATTCAATAGGAGAAGCCAATGTTGTATACCAACTTTTAGCTGCCAATTGCCATATCATACTTTATTTGCTTCTAAGTAATTAACCCGCGCACTGCAGGGGGTTCGCGCCGAACACGAACTGCAGGGGGGGTTGATTTCCGCCCCCGGTGAAATCTCCCAAACTACGCAACGTAGCGAACAACTCGGAAAACGGCATTGGATAGCTTCTAGGCAAGCTCTATCGAAAGTATTTCTGGTCCTTTTCTTGGATCAGGTCATAATTGAGGTCACCAGTGGTCACCAAAAGGTCAGAATTTCTACGGTTTTAAGGACTCTTTTAGGACTCTTTTCCAGAAAACCCCCGACTTAATCTCGGGAAACTATGATAGCTAGGAGACATAACAATATAAGAGGCATCGATAGCTATTGAATTTGCAATCGACACTATGAACCTCAAATTTGAAAGCTCAGATCAATAGTTTAGGCTCCAGAGGTCCATGAAAGGTCAAAAAATACTGTTTTTTAAAGCAAAACAGTTTTTTCGTGAATAGCATGTCACCTAAGAAAGATAGGGAAAATATTTTTGACGCCATCGTGTTTGTCTTCATTAATGCGCTTTTAAACATATATACGGTTTACCTGTTAAGGTCAACTTCAAAATTTTGCCTCAGGTCAAGGTCATTTGGGGTGACCCATGGTAGGTCATGTTGCATATGGGGCAACGCGGCTAGAACAGAGACGGCACACATAAGGTGTCAATAATGCTCTATCTCTTTTAATATCAAGAGTTATTAGCCAAAATCATTCTGATGACCTCAGATGACCTCAAATGACCTTGTAGAGATCAATGAGCAACAACTGCACCTTGACCATCCAGAACGATCCAAAAAACATGATTCTGAAAGAATTAGCTTGATCAGTCGTATATTTTCTGAATTGGAAGCATTTGTTTATTTTCCCAATTCACTTATAATGGGGAACGGTCAGGAATTGACCTGACCTTTTTGTCAGCCGATACGAAAAATCCGAGATAAACGAATTGTAGGCTCTGATTTCCTTATGAAAATCTGCAAGTTTCAAAACCTTTTCGAAAAAAGACTGGTGGCTTTGGCCGAACGCAAAACATTTTTTGAAGGTGAGGTCACTTGACATGGACCTGTGACCTGAACTGAGATGACCTCAAAGCAAAACTTTTCTAAAGTGTGTGTAATTGATGCCCAAAAAGGTGTACAAAATTTTGTGCGGCGCTGCGCGCCGCCGTTTTTGCGCTACTCCTGAAAAACCTGAGGGGGGGCGGAAATCAACCCCCTCCTGCAGTGCGCGGGTTAACATGCACCCCACGCGTATTTCGATTTCCCGCATTATAATTGACACCGGCTATGCTTAGGGAAACATAAGTCAGTCAACAATTTAGATATTGTTTCAAAATTCGGTTTGGGAATCGTCCATACTTGATTCTCCAGTATTTCTTCCGTTTTAAAATATATAATGCAATTTTGATTTCGTGATGAAAAAAAAAATTGCTTAGAGAAAAAGTTCCAAATAATCAAAATTTACAAAAATACATCAACAAAACGGAAGAAATGATGGGGAACGAAGTATGAACCAAATATCGAAGCAATATCTATATTTTTGACCGACATGTCTTCTTAAGCACTAACCGGAGAAAATTATAATGCGAGAAACTAAACTATACGCGCCTCAATGGAGTATTCAGCTGAACACGGTAGAGGGAAGGGGGGGGGGGCATCAGGGTAATAGACAACGGGGGGCATAGTATGCCACCTCGTTATTTTCCGAACCAATCATTGCAAGCGAGGACACGTAGACGGCAATCGAAAGCTCCCAATAAGCGTGTCTAAAACGTACGCTAAGTTTTCATAAATATTAAAACATGTCAGGGCAGTCAGGTCAAAAGGCTTAAAACTGAAGTATTTTAGTTTTGGTGGGGGGGCGCGGGGGCGTGAGGGGTGCAGTCTTTCCATCCAATGCCTTATATTGCTGTACTGTTATCGCACCAAACGTGCTGCTCAAGGGTATAAGCACTCTCCCATGATAAGCAAACTAAAATGTAAGCAAAAATGTCAAGGTCCAATTGGTCAGGTCACAAAGTACAATGCGCAAGAAATCGTCTACGATAGTTCATTTTTTTTTTTCTTGGGGGGGGGTATTTTTACACCCACAATTATACAGTATCAGCTATTTCAACAAGCTTAACCCATACAAGGTCAAGTTCAGGTCACCCAGTCACAATGTTTATTTTATTTATCTGAATAAATAGGCATGGTTCTGAACCAGCTTTTTCCTCGCACATACAGCAGTGACATTTATTTGTCTCTATCTGGTGACTAAAAGTCAAATAACGAAACCTAAAAAAGTAATGCGTGACTTTTACTTAGAAAGTCATAATTTCGTCAAAAATACAGATGTTGTTTGGATTTGGATTGGGTATCGCTCATGCTCGGTTCACTGAGATATATTCCGTTTTTAATATTTTCAAATTGATGTGAAAAATTGTGTTAAAAACATTTTTGGTGAAAAAAGCATCCGAGATAGTCATTTAGAAAGTGATTGCCTTGCTTCCGACGTTTTATAAGATCAATTTGTATCGAACTTCAATTTTCAACGATTTCTCAAACATGTATATTTTTCCATCGACAATGGTATGACATGACGTCATTAAAACGTCATTATCTCCCAACCTACCCTATGAATGTCGTTGCAATTTTGTAAGAAGACGTAGAATTGATGTGGCATAAGGTGCTGTAAGTGTCACTTTGATATCTATCATAGTTTTCAAAATATTGACGATACATCCGGGAGGAGAGACTAAAATGCTGCCTGCCCCCCCCCCACCCACCCCAACCACCAGGTGGGCCTTGGGTTCATTACCTACCTACCCATATCATTAAGTACAAATCAAATACTTAACGATATATGATTATAAGTAACCTCTTATTTGACCTAAAAATAAATTAAGTTCCATATCCTTTAAAACGAATTCAGCAAACAAAACAAGTAGATCAGCTTCCTGAGGGGAACGTCCCCCTCCAATTTTTAACTGGAGGGACACGTCCCCCATCCCCCTACTTTCGACGCGCATGCAAAACTGCTATCTCAGTTCAAAACCCCATGTTAAAGGTGAACTATTGCCTTTAACCCGCGCCCGGGTGGGCCTCCGAGACAACTTCGCCATTGTGGGGGGNGTGTTCTATAGACCAGTGTCAACAACTCCACATGAGTGATGTGAGTAGGCACACTCCCTTTAAACACTTATAAGTTATCCTAGTGATGCTGTTAGATTCACTGCTTCTATGCTTTGTGCTTTGCTTGCTTGCATTGCTTTGCTTTGTCAATTGACAATTACCATGTATCGTCTTTTGCTGTGCTGTGTGTTTTGGTTGTTATAACTTTTTACTAACATCAGTGCTTTTCCACAGTATGACACTGTTCTGTATACACTTTCTTCTAAACATATATTTTTGTTGTTTTAGATATTGTTTACATATTTATTATTTTGTACTGTTGCTTATCTATAACTGGAAACATTTTAGTGATATTACATTGATGTTTGATTTTGATATTTGCAGAGAATCTGTATCTGCCCAGACACATAATCCTGGTGATCAATTCCCTGGATGGAGTCAAACACTGCCATATCAATTACAGTGCAGGTATGTTTCATGTGATTTGAATGAATGATATTGATTTCACATTTTTGGTTTAAAAAATCCTAAATGCATAACTTGTAGTGTAGCTGATTATGGGTTATCAAGTCATGATTTGTACCACAGGGCGTAGCCGTAATCACGCCCCAAAAAGTGGTACAGACAAATTGGAGCTTTATGGCCCCATCGCTCGAGGGTGGCGCCTTCGCAACAAAAAACTAATGGGGCTGGTATTTGCTTTTAGTAATGCTTTTTATGTTCCTAAGGCGTCATTTACTTCTAGGTGTCCTGATTATCAAATTTCCAGTAGTGCCCATCCTGTTGGGCAAACATTTTTTTTTTTTTTTTTTTTTGGGTGCCTTCGGCATTCGTCAAAAACGGTACGGAAATTCCGTATTGTCCGTATAGGTGGTTGCGCCCTGACTGCATCAGTTTGATTGTAAGTGCTGATTCATGCACACAGCAGATGACGAGTATGTGATGCTTACATCGCCACTCTCTGACCTGAGACGACGATCACCATCTGCGCGTCCCCTGTGTCACCCAGGCGAGAGTCCGACGGCGGCAGCCCTGAGCGAAGCCCAGCCCCAGCGCTGTGAGCGCGGCCCCGCCGCCGCCGATGGAGCCGGCCGGCGGCGCGGCGGCCGCGGCCGCAACCGCAACGCGCGCCAACGGCTGCGGGCCCGGCGCGCGCGGCGGCCGCTCGCCGACGCCCTCGCCCGAGGTTGTCCGGCTGGTGGTGCTGCACGACTACGAGGGCCAGGGAGAGGATGAGCTCAGTCTGAGGAGGGGACTGAGCGTCGAGCTGCTCTCCACCGACACGAAAATCTCCGGCGGCGCCGACTGGTGGATCGGCAAGCTGGGAGGACGGGTGAGTGGGGGCGGGGGCGAGTGAGGTGACGGGGCGGGATGAGTGAGGGACGGGGGCGAGTGAGGGTCGGGCGAGTCAGGGACGGGGGCGAGTGAGGGTCGGGGCGAGTGAGGGACCGAGGCGGGGCGAGTTGAGGTTGGGGTGAGTGAGGGACGGGGCGCGAGTTGAGGGGTCGGGGCGATTGAGCGGGCGATGTAGGACGGGCGAGGAGGGTCGGGCAGTGAGACGGGGCGAGTGGACGACGTGAGGTACGGGGCGAGTGAGGTCGGCCGAGTGAGGACGGGGCGAGTGAGGGCGGGGCGATGAGGAGGTGCGAGTGAGGGACGGGGGCGAGTTGAGGACCGGGCGAGTGAGGGACGGGTGATGAGGGCGAGTGAGGGTGGCGTGAGGGCGGGGGGGCGTGTGAGGACGGGGAGTGAGGGTCGGCGAGTGAGGGTCGGCAGTTGAGGTCGGGCGAGGAGGGTCGGGCGAGTCGAGGACGGGGGCGAGTGAGTGTCG
Source organism: Semibalanus balanoides (assembly GCA_014673585.1). NCBI lineage: Eukaryota > Metazoa > Arthropoda > Thecostraca > Balanomorpha > Balanidae > Semibalanus > Semibalanus balanoides. Next base: position 9,360 of record VOPJ01009309.1, read on the forward strand.
GGGCGAAGAGTGAGGACGGGGCGAGTGGGGACGGGGGCGGTGAGGTTCGGGCGAGTCAGGACGGGGCGAGTGAGGGACCGAGGCGGGGCGAGTGAGGGACCGAGGCGGGGCGAGTGAGGAACGGGGCCGGTGAGGGACGGGGGCGGGTGAGGGACCGGGGCGAGTGAGGGACGGGGCGGGGGCGGGACAAGCGAGTGGCGGGGGCGAGTTGAGGGACGGGTCAGGCGAATAAGGACAGTGACAACATGCGTGTAATGTATTGACTATGCCACGACAGAGGACTAGACTCTCTGGCTAGTCTACATCCTGTGAGTGTCCGAAGACTTCTAAGGGTTTTTAGGAGGTCAAACTCGTGAGAGGGACGTGGGACAGGACAATGAATGGACAGGTGGGTGCAACGTAGACTAGGACGTGGGAGGGACGTGGGACAATCAAGGACGGAGACGTGAGAGGAATCTAGAACAGGGTGAGGATCACTTGGTGAATGTGATTTGGAACAACATGTGTGAGTACAGATACAGAAGGTAGTTTTCGCTTGAACTTACAATCTTATTCATCTGTAATTAACGAACTGTCGTAAAATCATTCAGACTGGCCATTGTTAAGTATAATTCCTCCTCGAGCCGAGCGGCATTCCTGTCGCTGTTGATGTTGCCGCCGATTAAATACCAGCTGAAGGCTGACCTCTGGCCCTGCCGTGTTTGCTTCGCCTGATAGGCCCAACTGTGACGGCCGGGCGATAATGCAATTTAATGGTGAGTGCTCGCTCGTGCCTCATTCGCTACCCTTAACGCCGTGTGTACCGACTGGCGGCCGATTGCGGTCATAAACGGCGGTCGTATCTGTGTATCTGCGAGTGGCGGATCGGCCTGACGGGTGGTGATCCGGGACCGCGGGAGGTGATCCGGGACCGCGGGAGGTGTAGAGCCGTGCTGGGACTGGGGCGGTGGCAGGGACGGTGACGGTGCGGTGACGGCGCGGTGACGGCGCGGTGACGGCGCGGTGACGGCGCGGTGACGGCGCGGTGACGGCGCTAGAAGTGGAGCAGAGGCCGTGGTAGTGACTATCGTGGTGTTAGGAGTGGGATGAGACGGTGACTGTCGAGTGACGTCGGGAGTGATCTAGAGTGCGGGACAGAGGCTGGTGGAGGGTGAACTGGGTGGTTACGGGTCGTAGTAACCTATGGGCAATGGCTGCGACAAGTCTTGCGGAATATCACATTCATCCCAGCAACCCACCAACGCCACCGTATGTTACCTGTGTATTTTTAGTGTGTTACGCTGGCTATTCCGTGCGGGATTTCCGGCTGAACATTTCCTCAGTGCTGGAATCCCCGAGTGTTCGTCGGTTCTTACGTTGTCTTAGGATGTCCATGGTTCGTTTTACCTATTCAACGCCGTCAGTTCCGTTCTGCCTGTCGTGAGTTGACGTGGACGTGTACGGATTGCGGTGTGTCTGTGGCTGTGGGCTCGGGCTGATGTGGGTGTGTCTCGAGATGCCGGCATGACGCAGCTGTTCAGTGAGTACGCACCGACCGCCGCTCGGCCGGGCCTGTGAGGAAGCCACTGTCGCCATCGGAGATGAACTGCGTGATTGAGTGGCAGTGGTGCTGGTTTTACCTTTCTGCCGGCCCGTCTATGTCGGAAATGTGTCGGTCTGTCAGCGCTGTGTCATTCTGTCACACATCGTCACCCCCTGTGTTCCTTCGCGTCGTCTCGGTGAGGCTGTATGACCATAGCAGCAAGGTAATATAAGTACATAGCAGTTGATGCACCCACAACCCTAAATCATCCATGTGTGGATGATATAGGTAGTGTGGGGTGTTTCTACCGCAGCAAAGCCGTCGAGCAGTAACAAAAGCCGTGGTGTTTCTAAGCTAATGTTTATAACTCGCATACAACACTGTGGTGTGTGCCATGGACATTAGCATCGCACTGTCAGACCTGTTGATACTGTTTGATTTGGCGTGGCCTGGTGTCGGGTTTTGCATTAGTGGCATGCCATGGTTGTTGAGACTTGCACCGTTGCAATGTGATCCGGCGTGTGTGTTCCAACATCAGTCATTCGCCCTCCACTGACAGCCGCTGCGATAGTCATGCTACTGGGCAGCTCAATCGGCGATCGGTCGGCCCCATGTCGCCGCCCCTCGCCGCCCCTCGCCGCCCCTCGCCGCCCCTCGCCGCCCCTCGCCGTCCCTCGCCGTCCCTCGCCGTCCCTCGCCGTCCCTCGCCACCCCTCGCCACCCCTCGCCGTCCCTCGCCGCCCCTCGCCGCCCCTCGCCGCCCCTCGCCGCCCCGATGGCTCAGTTGTTCTGCCTGTTGCGACATGCTCAAGACGACATGTCCCAGACATGACGCGAGTTCGGCATGCCAGTGTGCTGTCTAGATGCTGAATATCGTCCAGCTGCCGCCGTTGCTGCTGTTTGCTGTTTTTTGTATGTGTGCGCGTGTTACGAGCGTCCATTTTGCCGCTGTGTTTCGCTTTGTGTTGAGAGGTGTCACGCCCTTGTGTAGTTGTACAAACGTCATCCTCGCTGCCTTGATCTTGCTGCAACCACACGGCTATTTATCGTGACCTGTCGGTCTGACCGGACGCAGTCGAATCATTCTCCTCGACTTCCCCCTGGGCCGAGATCTCCCTATCTGTTCCCCGTTGCCTGTCAAGTCACCTGCCTGGATTGGACCGGTTGAGGCCCGCCTCTGACCTACACCTGACTTCTACCCTCTGTGTGTGTGTGTGCCTCCCGACTGTGGCCGGCTGTGTCTGACCTCTGCCTGTCTGACTGTCGGCTGCGTCTGACCTCTGCCTCCCGACTGTGGCCGGCTGTGTCTGACCTCTGCCTCCCGACTGTGGCCGGCTGTGTCTGACCTCTGCCTCCCGACTGTGGCCGGCTGTCAGACCTCTGCCTCCCGACTGTGGCCGGCTGTGTCTGACCTCTGCCTCCCGACTGTGGCCGGCTGTGTCTGACCTCTGCCTCTCGACTGTGGCCGGCTGTGTCTGACCTCTGCCTCCCGACTGTGGCCGGCTGTCTGACCTCTGCCTCCCGACTGTGGCCGGCTGTGTCTGACCTCTACCTCCCGACTGTGGCCGGCTGTATGACCTCTGCCTCCCGACTGTGGCCGACTGTGTCTGACCTCTGCCTCCCGACTGTGGCCGGCTGTCTGACCTCAGCCTCCCGACTGTGGCCGACTGTGTCTGACCTCTGCCTCCCGACTGTGGCCGGCTGTCTGACCTCTGCCTCCCGACTGTGGCCGGCTGTCTGACCTCTGCCTCCCGACTGTGGCCTACTGTCTGACCTCTGCCTCCCGACTGTGGCCGGCTGTGTCTGACCTCTGCCTCCCGACTGTGGCCGGCTGTCTGACCTCCGACTGTGGTGGGCTGTGTCTGACCTCTGCCCCTTTGTCTCCGCGGTAGGTGGGTGTATTCCCGGCTAACTACGTGGCACCGGTGGAGGAGGAGGATGCGCTCCCCTCTCCTAGCAGCTATCCGCCCGTCATAGATTTCTCAGAGATCGAGCTCGACGAAATCATCGGCGTCGGCGGCTTCGGCAAGGTGGGTGTCACTAATAATTGGCTGCTGTCCGGCTGTCAGTTATAGCTGTCAGCAGAAATTGTCTTCGCTCAAGTACGTCCACCGGCGGCGGCGGCGGCAGAAATTTTAAGAAAATGTAAGGTGAAACCTCGCCTTTGGTGTCGAGGTTTCATGGTTAGGAACGTTAATGTCCGTGTCGTACTGTTAAGTGTTTAAGCTCTTGAGGCTTTAATCTTGCAGATCGACAGCGTCTGTGTCTGATGAGATGGTAACAGTATTTCTACTATCGGTAGTATTTCTTACTCCTGACATTTGTATTATCGTTTATAGAAAGTAGTCTGATGGTCTAATTGTCTCCTATTATCTTGCGTCTCGGGATCGGAACTCTGGGAAGCTCTAGAAGCGACTGGCATCGGCCGCGTCACCGCTGTGTGGTAGATAGGAAACAAACATGGTTCATAAAGGGTGTCTGACACGCAGCTGGCCCCTCCATCTCCGTCCCCCCCCCGTCCCCCCCCCCGCTGGGACGCTCGGCTCCCCTTCCAAACTCCCCGGGGCCACGTAATCGGCCCGCTTTAATCTGCGAAAATTAACTCATTAAGCTAATCAGCGAGTAGTCTTGATTAAATGCGTGCGGTGGGGATGGGGTTTTCGTTTGGTCGTGTTTGTCTGGCGACTCTGTATTTCTGAGTGAGGGTCGGGTCGGACCATTGAACAGTTATTCGACAGCAAATATTAGAGAAAGTCATCTACGCAGTGTTATTTCATTCGTAATCCAGGCGTGCAAACAATATTGTCAGCTTGACCAATCTGCCGATGATTTCCTGGAATGAGCTTTGCCTTGCATGCTTCAAGCTAGCTGACAGTTATCAATTGCATGGTAGCCAGGGGCCCGTTCAGCTTGTTTGTTTAAGACACACCCGTGTGATGCCCGATAGCGAGCCTTACAATGCGCTCGATTGCCCGCGATTTATTCATACCAGTCGCCGAGTCGACTGTCGATTGGTAAAGGCGGATGTGCCCTCGTCCAGTATCTGTAGAACGGAATCTTCTGTTGCAGGTGTGATACGATTATTGTATATGCAAAATACAAGTAGACAGTAAGTAATAAGGATCATAATGCCTGAACATATATCGCATAGCATCGATGACTCGACTTGTTTCATAAGAATACCGTGTGTTTAGAAAAAACACGAATAATTTTATTTCTAAAATTGCATGTAACAAAATGTACAATCAGTTAAGTATGTATCTTCCCTTTTTGTAGTGTTTGGAAAACTCATCCAATCTTCACTTCTTTGTACAGTGAAGGACTGATTTAAGGCCAACTGTGTTAAACTACTAGGTACCAGTACCACTGTTTTCCCTTATATCAGTCACTTCGCGTACACGGAAGTGAAATTTAGATGATTTTAGAATACTAAAAAAGGAAAAGTACTTATCAAACAGACTTACTTACAAAGTTTGCGATATTATGTTCCTAAACCCGTATTCTAACCTAATGAGTTCCATGCCCTCGCTTAAGTACGTATAGTCATTGGCCGTCATTATACAATGTACTATAACGTACCGTGTGCTGACCGGTGGCCTACCCCGTCCTCGTCTGCCGTTTTGCAGGTGTACCGCGGTGCTATGCACGACGAACTGGTGGCCGTCAAAGCTGTCACTCGGACCTCAGATGACGACTGGGCCACCACCATAGACCAGGTGAGCTCGCGTGATCCCGGCCCGCTGTGTATTACCAATGACGGGATATCAAGAGGTCCGTCAGCCCTGAACTCAGGACGCCGTCTGTTCAAGACACGGTCTGTTCAAGACACGGTCTGTTTAAGACACGGTCTGTTTAAGACACGGTCTGTTCAAGACACGGTCTGTTCAAGACACGGTCTGTTCAAGACACGGTCTGTTTAAGACACGGACTGTTTAAGACACGGCCTTTTTAAGACACAGTCCCAAATAATCCATACCGTTTGTTTTATTTTTAAGTCGTTTTGAGCTGCGCTCTTTGTCGTCATTGATGGTTGTGTGTGGGTGTGGGTGTGGTGTGGGTGTGGGTGTGGTGTGGGTGTGAGTGTGTGTGTGTGTGTGTGATTTAACCTTATTCCGTGCGGACGGCTAGAATTACGTTAACCCTCGCACTACGGTAGTTTTTTCACCTTCGCCCTACGGGGGAGGGGTTGACAGCCCCCTGCTAACTTCCAAACCAAGCAACAGAGCAACGCGGAAAGAACCAGCATGTTGCCTGTCATGTGAGGAATCTAATGGCATGCAATTGTTTGGTTTCAGATCAACGGGTGACCTTCCAGGTCAAGTGAATGACCTCGACTCGACCACGTCCAGAATAACGATTTTTATCTGTCAGAAAACATCAAAATTTGAAATTGATAATAAATAAATAGCATGTTCCTAGACCAGTTTTGGCTCCGAAATACATAAAAATAATTTACTTGCTCGTATCTGGTCAATAAAAGTAAAAAAGGTGATTTCAAAAAGTGGCGTCATAAGTTGGTTACACTTTATAGGGAGCCATCACTCAGTCAAAAATAAAGATATTGCTTTTCAATTTGGTTTGGGTATTGTTTATGATCAGTTCTCACATATATTTCGCGTTTTTGAAAATATTTGAAAATGTTGATTTTGTATTTATTTTTCTCCATTTTTTCCCCATTTTTTGGGTCTAAAACACCAAATTTTGGAATTCTGAAATTACCATTTGAAAGAGAATGTCATTTTATGTGTCTTACGTTTTCAGTTTGTTATTTGTTAGAAAACTCTATTTCCTACTATTTTTCAAACTTTTTTCACAAGCATGACGTCACTAAAACGTCATTATCTCTCAAACCACTTTATCAATTTCAATGAAATTTTGACAGCATACGTATAACTGTTGTAAACTCAGCTACTGAAAATTTCAGAAATATGTGCCTCAGTGTCCCAAAATTGCATTTTTGCTTGGGTGTCAGAGTGGAAAATTTGAACCCCAAAAACATGAGAGTGGAAAATGGCGTAGGAAATAGTACAATATTGCTATCTGTTTTTAATGTGAAAAGCAATTATATCGTTGACATGATGCATTTTTGGTCCATATTTGCTTATGTCATGATCAATATTACAATTAATGATTTGGGAGAGGAAAATTCACTCCTTAAATGGGGAGTGAGAGTGGAAAATTATTCAAATTTGGGTGTTATTTATCACCCCAATCGCTCAATCTTGGGACACTGATGTGCCTCATGTGTAAAAAGTTATTCAAGAAAACTTCAGGGGGTCTGTCAGCCCCCTAGGGTGAGGGTTAACGTGCGAGGGGCAGAATCTGCCCCCCCCCCCCAGAGATCTCGAGAACCGCTCGGTCGATTTCAATGGGACAAACACTATTCTACCCCTCACGAAAAGTTTTCTCTTTTTACCCTTAAAATTTATTTGTGCTAAAAATGGGGGGTCAGGGGCAAAAATACTTAATGTATTTTTTTAAAGGTCATTGCGGTCATTTGGTTCAACCGATTTTATGCAACAACCGTTTTTGAGCTTGAAATATACTGGTCTTAAATATATCAAAAGACAGTTACCAAAATTAAAAATCATATCTATATGCATATTCAGGTGATGTAAAATAGGGAGATTTTATGATAACAAATATATTGTGCTGTTCGTGATTGTTTTGGGCGATATGAACGTCACATGTGGGTATTATTTGCTGTAAATTTTGTAATGTAATTAATTATTGACCATAGGCGGGTTCAGTTTAACAGCGTGGGGGACACCATGCACGTGACGTTTTTTTAATCATCTTGCTAATTTTAAGGTGGACCTAATTAAATTTGTACCTGAGTGCGCCTCTACCAAAAATATGTACAATCCCAGTATTTATTATGTAGGTATATTGCTGTGAAAATGTTTCTGATACATTTATTGCACCGCAAACTAAGAAGGACGTATGCGCCACACAACCGCATTTGTCACAAAAAAATGACGCCGCCGTGCTGATCCGATTTTCTTCCAAATTTAGACACGACTCGTGTAAATAAATTATGGAAAAGGTCAGAAAATCTCTAGACGCTAAGCCCACTAGTTCGGAGCAGCAAGCGAAACTCCATCGGGGTGGGGAGGGGGGCAGAATCTGCCCCCCAAGGAATAGGTTTAAATGATAAGCCGATCAGTATCTATCGAGGCTAATACATTTGTGTTCCTCAATAAGGCCGATGTAACTTGCAGTTAAGCGGCCTTCACACACAAACGCACACACACACGCTCGCACCGGCACGTCAAACCAATTTGAAGTCCAATCGAATTCCGCGCCTTGTGCCGCCGCTCATATAGATTGAGCGATCCGCCGCCATACAATGAGCGGTCCGCCGCCATACAATGAGCGGTCCGCCGCTACAGAATGAGCGGTCCGCCGCTATAGAATGAGCGGTCCGCCGCTATAGAATGAGCGGTCCGCCGCTATTAGAATGAGCAGTCCGCCGCACAGAAGAGCGGTCCGCCGCCTATAGACATGAGCGGTCCGCCGCTTATAGAATGACGGTTCCGCCGCTACAGAATAGAGCGGTCCGCCGCTACGGAATGAGCGGTCCGTCGCTATAGAATGAGCGGTCCGCCGCTATAGAATGAGCGGTCCGCCGCTATAGAATGAGCGGTCCACCGCTACAGAATGAGCGGTCCGCCGCTATAGAATGAGCGGTCCGTTGCTGAATAACTCCCGATATTCATCCGGATGGCCTGAATACAGTCCAACATTGCCTCAGACCTGCTGAAAACCAAGTTGTTCACTGCAGCTATTGTTGTATGCCTGCTGTTTGACCGATGATGACTGTATTTGGCCAGGTTCGTCAGGAGGGTCGTCTGTTCTGGCTGCTGGACCACCCGAACATCGTGTCCCTGCGCGGTCTGGTGCTCACGCCGCCGAACCTCTGTCTGGTGATGGAGTACGCCCAGGGCGGCTCCCTCAGCCGCGTTCTCGCGCATAATAAGGTGGGTCGTCTTCGCGGCGTGATCGTGGCTCTGGCGAGCGATGGGCCTGGGATGGACAGGTCGCAGTTCAGCCGTGTGGTGCTTCCAATTTCATTATATCGGTGTGTTGTTAGTGGATGAGCGTGTGGGGCCGCTTTTGGCCTGTGCGCTGTAGAACAGATGCGGCACGCTCTGGTACTTTAAGATGAGAATGCTGGGGGAGGGGGAGTTGCTGCATGATTTGGGGCATAGTTTCAGTCCTTGCTAGTACGTTGGTCTGAAACGTTACCGATACAGGATTGAGTCACGATTTATTGTACACGTTTTATGTGACATTGTCGTGCAACGTGACTGCTTCGCATTGCTACTTACCCCTTGCATTTGTAACATGTTATGCAGCTAGCTTGATCTGATATGCGTCTGTAATGCGTCACGTGTTGTGATGATACTAGACGCTGGGCGCAATATTGTCACGGCCGTCGTCACGCCCCTGGCCCTCCACCCTCCTGGCATCCCATATCATCGACATCATCGCTGTGATCCGGTGCCGAGAGGTATCGCCTCCCAACTGACGCGGCGGCTCGCGTCCACAGATGCTGGGGCCACACGTGCTGGTGAACTGGGCCATGCAGATCGCCACCGGCATGAACTACCTGCACCACGAGGGACCCATCTCGCTCATCCATCGCGACCTCAAGTCGTCAAATAGTTAGTACCCGGCGCCCTGGCGCCCCAGTCCCGGTGCCGGCCGCACGGACTACGGAGAGGCCTACCGTGACGGACTGGTGTAGCCTGGAACGGTTGAGAGGGGGTTGCGGGGTAGAGCTGGGAGAGGCGTGGGGTCGGTTCCTCTGCGACCTGTCAGTCGCGTCCTCACGACTTCGTCAACGATTGGATGTTGAAATTCGAGTGCTTCACGAAGCAGATGCTACATTGACGCTGACTCGTGACAAATATCATCCTGTCTCACCGTCCCAATTACTCTTAAGCATACTCAACCGGCGTAGTTATCTGGTCCCGACAGAACAGATCGGGTCCATTAGATCATGATCAGGTCCGCACAGACCCTGAGGTCACTACTCGACTGACCTGTTTACGGCCGTGTTACCTACCCGCGTCTTCACTTACACTCTCACCTCTGCAAACTCTGCTGACTGTGTGCCTTCCCCTCCCCGCAGTGCTCACTCCTCTGACTGTCCCTTTAATCTCTCTCTCCTTACAGTTCTCGTATCTGAATGTCTAGAGACGGCCGAGGATCTGCGCCTCGTCACGCTGAAAATCACCGACTTCGGCCTCGCTCGCGAAACCAACCGCACCACGCGCATGACGCAGGCGGGCACCTACGCCTGGATGTCGCCCGAGGCCATCGAGTTCAGCACGTTCTCCAAGGCCGGCGACGTCTGGAGCTTCGGCGTGGTGTTGTGGGAGCTGCTGACGGGCGAGACGCCCTACCGCGGCATCGACATGCTCGCCGTGGCCTACGGCGTGGCCTCGCACAAGCTGAGCCTGCCCGTACCGTCCACCTGTCCGGCCGGCTGGCGGGAACTCATGCTCTGTGAGTGGAAATTTGGATGGCGGGAGAAACGGATACGCGGGGAGTGGCGTTGTAGGAGGGTTGCGTTCTCTGTGATTGTGGACTATGGGTGGCGGGGAGGAGCAGGGACCTCTTCATTTATTACCGGAACTTAGAGTGGTGTGCGTCTGCTCCCGGCTGTCGTTTCGAGCGACTTATCCCCGACATCCACTATCCCGACCTCTCCCCAGTACATCTGGACGCCGTGACCTTCTGGTGACTCGCCAGCATAGCTAGCCGTTGTGGCCAGTACAGCATATTATTATAGTAAATAGTTTGCCTGCCCAGTTGAGCGGGCCGTCCCCTGGGGACCCCTCCGTTATATCCGACCGCGGGCTGACCGGCCGCGGTGCTGACCGATCGCGGCCGCCGCTGACTGGCTATGACCCCGTGCTGACCATTTCCACCCGCTCCGCAGCGTGCTGGAGTCTGGACCAGCACCTGCGGCCGACGTTCGAGCAGCTGCTGACCAAGCTGCAGGACATCTCGCGCTCGGCCTTCATGTCCTTCCCGCGCGAGAGCTTCTACAACATGCAGGAGAACTGGAAGACGGAGATCGACGAGGTCCTACTCGACATCCGGCATCGGGAGAAGGTGAGATCGGGTGGAATGCTGGATTGGTGCGACGGACTGGGAGTTGGAGTAAGGGATGCAGCCATGCTCGCTTCTGTTTCACGACGCCACCGCAATAATGTGCGGAACGTTGAGGACAACATTCGTTGTAGGTGGCGCTACCATGTGTTGTATTACTTTGGTCCTCATTTGGTTCGGTGGGATTCTCCGTGTGGTTGAATGTCTTTTTGTCTATAAAACGCGTGGTTTTAGGAAGTATGAACACGTTTAATCGATTTAAGATTGTGTGAGCTTGTTTCTATCGATCCACTCTACACAGGTCTCCTGAATGCAACATTGCAACGGGTGACTCGCCGGAGTGGCAAACCTATGCGTGAAGGAAGGGGCGTGGGAGGGGAGTTACCTCGTGATCGTTTGATGAACATCAGGTGAATCATTATGTAATGGTGAACAACATTTTCGTTGAATAACTCTGCTGGTGAACAATTTTGTTGATAAACAACTTTGTTGCATAGAGACAAAGTTGTTTCAATGACAAAGAGACTCCTGTTATTGTTCTCTTGTGATGAGCGCATGTCAGGATCTCACGACACTCTCCTCCCCGCGTCCTTGTAACTGACGTCTGTTAACTGAACACTTCCCTTATTCACTGCTCTCCTCTGATGAGTACATGTTCTGACCTGACGGCGTCTGTTCTCTTCCCGTGTGTCAGGAGCTGCGCAGTCGAGAGGTGGACCTGCGGCGGCGGGAGAAGGAGCTGGAGGAACGGGAAATGAACGTATTAACCCGCGAGGTCCAGGTCATCATCCAGCAGCAGCAGCAGGTGAGACACTGACACAGAGGCTGACACGGCTGACACTGACACCGACTCTGACACCGACTCTGACACCGACTCTGACACAGAGGCTGACACAGCTGACACTGACTCTGACACAGCTGACACTGACTCTGACACAGAGGCTAACACAGCAGCTGGCACTGACTCTGACACAGAGGCTGACACAGCTGACACTGACTCTGACACAGAGGCTGACACAGCAGCTGGCACTGACTCTGGACACAGAGGACTCTGACACTGACACGGCAGCTGGCACCGACTGTGACACAGAGGCTGACACAGCTGACACTGACTCTGACACAGAGGCTAACATCAGCAGCTGGCACTGACACAACCTGCTCCCCCAGCGAGATCCAGGTCATGTCTCGCAGCAGCAACAGCTGATAGTTGTGACAATCGTGCATTGTACCGGTTGACACCGACATGGTGTTGAACTGTTCTCGGCGTTACCGGTGCTGCTGCCACATAAATATGTGGCGTCCGAGGCGACTGAGCAGTACACTGTGCGGGCTGCGGGTACAGCAGCTGACCCAGTGTTTCCCCCCACTCTTCCACGGCAGAAGGCGCCGACGCCGAAGCGGCCCAAGGGCAAGTTCAAGCGCGGCAAGCTGAAGGGCGGACACCAGATCAGCAGCCCGTCAGGTGAGAGGCAAGAGACAGCTCACTGCTGCGTCCACATCCTGCGTGGTAACAGCGGGCTCCTCAAGCTGGCGGCCACAGTGTTTGTTTAGAATGGGCCTCTTCAAGCTGGCGGTTGCAGTGTTTGTTGAGAATGTGCCTCTTCAAGCTGGTGGTTGCAGTGTTTGTACAGGATGTTCATCCTGTTGGTATGTTTGTATTGTAGTTTTGATAGTCATGTACAGCGCCGCCTTTGTTTTCTTCCATGCTACGCCGTTGTGTTATCTGTAACGCGGCGCGATGCTGATCCGTCTACGCTGTATCTATCGCTGTTGCTATGTTGATGTTGTGGTCGTCATGAACAGGACCGTGCCGTGACGCTCCGTCTTCTGTCGACAGACTTTCGACATCATTTCACGGTACAAAACACGGGCGTGCTGTCGGAGCGGCTGGGTGGCGGCAGCAGCGTGCGTCATCCCACCAGCCCCGAGAGTCCGCCGGCCTCCCCGGGACCGGCACTGCGAGCTATCGCACGTGAGTGAACCACTCAACCGCCAGTTTCTCCGCGTGTGTGATAGCGGCGGATTCACGCGAGGGGTAGTAGGTACTTGTTATGGGATTTGCTGCATAATAGCGGTGTTGGTGCAGTGGTTTGTATTGTACGGTTATGTGGATAGATATAAACGATGGCGGGTCTTTTTCACAGGTGTGCTTCTTCCGTTGGTCCTCGAAGATCCATTATATAATATCTCAAATTCGGATACATATAGAGATATAGTGAACCTGAACTGTTTGTCTGTGACAGTGCTGCGCTTGTGGCCCTGTATGACGCCCGCATCTGCCTGTTTGCAGTGCCGGCGGACGGAGTGAAGGGTAAAACCTGGGGCCCGAGCTCCGCACACCAGTTAAACCGGCGGCCTCCGAGACCTCGACCTCCGCTGGTGGAGACGGGGGCTTACAGTACTGCCGAGATGTCCCATCGCACCGAGCGAAACGGTCAGTCTGCTATCTGTGTGTCTGTCCTGACCCGACCTCGGTGTTCTCCTGACCCGACTCGGTGTCTCCTGACCCGACCTCGGTCTCCTGACCCGACCTCGGTTTCTCCTGTTCCGACTCGGTGTCTCCTGACCCGACCTCGGCTGTCTCCTGACCCGACCCGGTGTCTCCTGACGACCTCGGTGTCTCCTGACCGACATGACCCCCCACTGTGGAGCCGGGGCTCCACAGTAATGCCGAGATGTCACACTCAACCGAGCGGAACGGTCCAGTCTGTGTGTGTCTCCTGACCTGACCTTGACCTGACCTGACCTGACCTGAACCTGACCTGACCTGACCAGACCTACCTGGACGCCTGACCTGACCTTGACCCGACCTGGCTGGTCTGGCTTGGTCTGCCGACTTGACCTGGCCTGACTTGACCCGACCTGGCCTGATCTGACCTGACCCACCGCTGCCATATCTGATAAATACCTGAGGCGACTTGATCGACAGAAACAGTGATTGGTCATGACCTGACCTACCTACTTGATCCGACCTGAAACGTCCTCAACCGAATTCACACGACCATATATCAAACTAGTCTTAACCTGACCAGCTGACATGAGATGATTTAGACACATGCTGTTCCAATATCGGCCATCAACCTATCATCGCTGTCAGTGTGAGTCATGTATTACATCGTGTCTGGACGTGTGAAGCCGTCGTGGCCGTCGTGGCCGCCGCGGATCCGGTTTCTGGGCTGAGCTGCGTCTTCTCTGTCCCGGTGGTTTCTGCGACTGATATCGCCTGGTTCGCTGCCATAGGCCTCGAGGGGGGGGGGGGCTGGAAGTATCGGTGGGGCACGTCTGAGCAGAAGCTGGCAGCTGGCAGCTCTGGCGATGACGGAGCCGCTGGTGTCTGCGGGCTGCCGTGGGGTGGGCGGGGCCGGTCTCACCTGCGCGTCGTTTTGACAAACCGATTTGTATAGACCTAGATTCTCTGGAAACGTGTCGACTCCAACCGACTCTCTCCGCTCAAAATGGCTGATTCTGAGGGACTTTTTTATTTTGTACCGGGATTGGTGTCTTCAACGTTGTCTTCTTTGATAGTTCGTCTCTACGATTGTCATTCTCCTTACCAAATCTGCCAAGTTCCTTTCAAAACTGAAATGCGTTTAACCTGGCCGAAGCTGGTGCCCCTCGTCGCCCATCCCCACCATGGGCATGTGAAACTTCACCCGTAGTAGAGACAAGACAAGTGATAGTCAATGGCACTGGTCAGACAAGCTATTAGGTCGAGCAATGTTTTGCCCATCACCACCAATTGTTGCTGATCAACGCTGGTGCCCAACAAAGAACACCTTATGGTAGAATCTAGGGACAGGATGATCGGGATGTGTCTAGGGCACTGTGCAGGACGTAGGGTGCGCTTTTCAGTGCACTGCCTTTGTGTCGATGTGTCAAACGCCGGGTCAAACAATGTGGCAAACGCCTGGCTGGAACCGGTTTTCCCTTAATCAAAGATTCATACTGAACTTCATCGTTGGCTCCTAGCGGCGGTCACTGAAGTTACGGTACCAAACTGCACCGATAGATGGCGTTACACAGCGTTCCTGGTCGTCTCTGGCGCCCAGTCGAGGATGACGGAGCACGGTCGTCGCCGTGTGAACGTCCTGATGGGAGCCACAGCCGGCGGCGGCCGTCGGTTGTGGCCTTGCCTCACTTCCGGCGACCATGTGATTAGTTTGGGAGCGGAGCCACATTTCCCGGGGACACGCGGCCGGCTGGTACAGGCAGAACGGTACTGGGCCGGGGCGGGACCGGGCTGGAGACGGGAGGGGACACGAGAGGATTCCCGAGCATGTCTGACATGCCCTGGGGTGGAGGGCGTGCTCTGCTGGGGGCCTGCACGGCGGCGTGGCACTGTAGGGGCATGGGGACGAGGAGGGGAGGGCATGGGGAGAGGCAGCGGGTACGACGGAGCAGCGAGACATGCGACGTGCTGTAGTGCTGGGATAAACAGAATAAACACCCCCGCCCCTCCCCCGCCCCCTCTCCCACCCCTCTACCGGGGCCTCAACACGGCCGGCAGCCTGTCAGGGCTATCTTCGGTGATACTGAACAGGCTCCCGGGAATGTTGGCTGTCGTCACTGGCCGGGCCCCCGAGAACGGGAGCCAACAGCGAGCTGATCCTTTAGCGGTGATGTGTATTCTGCTGAGTTATTATCGCGTGGTTTACTCAGCTTCGTTGGAAATCGCTAGATAGGGGAGGGTGGGGGTTTGCAGGGTTATAGTCGATGGAAAGGGCGTGAAATGACCTAGCTGTCGGGACGCCCTCAAAACCTTCAGTCGTCATGTAGTCGATGCCAGCGTTTCACCTGCGCTTTAACCTGCGCCGTGCCGGTGCTCGGCGCCACCTTCGCCGTGATTGCTCCAGATATCCCGAAAAATATCAGGAACTATGATAGATATCCCCAAAAATATAGAAACAAACGGAAAAAAGCAATTGAAAGCTATCGAAATTTGCAATCGCCATTGTGTTCTCAAATATGAGCTCAGGTCAATAGTTTAGGCTCCAGAGGTCATCGATGGTCAAAAACCTTACTTTTGCCAAAACTGTTTTCACAAATAACTGTTTACCTAATTAAGATAAGGCAATAATTTTGACACCATCGTGTTAGTTTCGTCAAGGCGCTTTGAATCATGTATATGATGACCAGGTTAGGTCAACTTAAACATTTGACCTGGGGTGACCTAACAGGCCATGTTGCACATTGGGAGATGTCTCGACGAGACAAACACATTGGTGCTAGTTTCACTTATCTATATTGATTTTATCAAGAGTTATTGGAAAAAAGTTTTGGTGACCTCGGATGACCTCGCCTGAGCCTGTAGGGGTCCCTGAACAAAGACTGCACCTGGGTTTTCAAGAATGGCCTATGATAACATGCTCCAGAAGGAGTTAGGTTGATATCATGCATATCATCATAATTGTTTTAATATTTCCTCATTGACTTATAATGGAGAGTTCAAGAAATTGACCTGACCTTAGGTCACCGATATAAAACAAATATGAGATACACAAATTGTAGATACTTGTGCTCTTATGAAATCCTGTCGGTACGAAACCGATCGGCAAAAAACTGTGGCTTTGGTAAGACCGCAAACTTTTTGAATGTAGGTTCACACGACCTGGCGTGGTGACCTGATCTGTGGTGACCCGAGGTCAAGAATTTCGCAATATGTGGGTAATTGATGCCCCAACAACTGTGCAAAAAACCGCGGGCTGCGCGCAGCCGTTTTCGCGCTATCCTTGAAAAGCCTTAGGGGGTAGCGTCTAAACGCCCCCCCCCGGCCGGGGGCGGGTTAATAGCCTTTCGGAACACGTCGTTGAGTTTGTAAGTGACAAACTGAGCCAGACGGTGGCAAAGAAGTCGAGGAGAATTCAAGAGTGGTTCAAGAGAAACACGTGCAAGAGTATTTTTGCGGCATGGTGGATTGGGGTCTTTGATAATCGGTTTTAAATCATGAATGAGAAAGCAGTGTTCGAACACCGCCGGTCTCATTCGTAACAGTTTTGAGTAAGTCATACTGCTACATAAATACGTAAACGGAATTTAAGAGGATTTGTATGAAAGATAAGGCTATTGACAGATTAGTAACGGTATGAAGACAAATACGCATTGTGAGAACATTTCCGGATAATCAGATTATTTTCTTCGTCTGATCTGTTTTTGATACGTTAGAGGATGATAAGCCTTATCTTGCGTCAATTTCCTGTTTAAAGTCTGCATTCTGGGTCACTTCAGTCATGAGCAGTGATCACATCACTTTATCATGAGTTCTGTTTCCTGAAGAATGTTCTCGATATGATGTTGTTTGAACGGGATTAGGAAATGCTCCATATCTTGTGTAAACGATTTACATGTTGCTTAATCAAACCTAAAATCTCAACATCATGGTCAACACGTTTCAGATATGTCTTAGGAAACATTTTGTAATTTTACCAACTGAGGATTGGGCGTTGGTGAATAGCCAAATACATGTGAAATCTGCCGTTACAAAACGTTATGGTAATACCCTGTTTTCCCCAGTTGCTGTTTGGTACCACCTGTTCGACAGGAGACTGGTCCAACATCCCCATCATTACGGCATGCCTGCTCTTACGACTCTGAGCGGTCATATTTACATTTATTTGCGATGCGGTCGTGTCTGCGGGATTGGCCGTGTGGCTGGCTTTAGCTGGCCTCCGAGCTGTGGAGGTTGTGTCGGACAGTCGGGCCTCGGCCACTCTCTGGTTGGGGCCAGGCCAGCTGGGGCCCACCCAGCCAGTCAGCACGGCGCCGGTCCGCTCCAACGGACGTGCTGTGACGTAGTTACGAGCTGGCTTTGACGAACTTCAATTGGGAGCGGTGGTGACAGGTTATTGGGGTTACCGACAGCACGGCAAAGGTCACATGAGGTCAGGAACGCTGGCAAATGCTCCTCCTGTTCGGTAGTATATCGGCGGCCAGAACACACATTATACACTCAAATGATTGTACATCCCGATTTTTGGGGGATTCGAACTCCGATCAAAGTTGTGATATAAGAAAATCGTTCACCTTTATGGGTTTCGAACAGAGATAGCAGATTTGTAGAGCAGATCGAAAAATGGGTTGTAGTGAAATGAATTTCCTTCTTCTAAAGGGACTCACCTAGTCCTGTGTCGAATTAACTTACAGTAAGTTAAATTTACTGAAGTTAATTACGTTATTTTACTCGCCGAAGTTGGTCGAACTTGTTTCAACATGTTTTTAATCTGTTCGTAATTACTTAGCGTAGCGAAAACGTCTCACACATAAACTATTTTTTCATCTGCTCTACAAAACTGCTATCTCAGTTCAAAACCCCATGTTAAAGGTGAACACCTCCCTTTAAACATATTGTAGTTGTTAAAGCATCACAAGTTTCTAGTAGCTGCAGGCTCTGAGCCTTTCAAATGTGTACTGTGTGCGTAATTTTCTTTCATAGCATGAATCGTGTGGCGTGTGACGTGTGGCGTAGAACTCGGCACGCTGGCGTCAGAGTACCGCTCGGTGGTGACGTGACGGTGGTGACGGCCCATTTCCGCGTCACGTCACGTGACTGCTGCCTCACTGCACACACGGCTTGGTCACGTCACGTTACGTGACGCACTGGACCGGCGGTGGCCTGTGACGGAACGTTTCCGCGTCGTCGTCACACTGGCGGCAGACACGCACGCGCTCGGCCAGCGCGGCGGTGGCCAGGAGCTGGGGGCGGCGGTCCGGCCAGCGGTGGCCAGGGGCTGGCGGCGCGGTCCGGCCCGCTGCTGATACGGAATGGACGACAAGCTGGGGGCTTTCGCTCAACTCGCCGGGCTGCCGTGTTGACAAAACTCATTGTGGACTCGCAGATATACCTATGGTCTCGCCGACTAGCATGGCCAATGGTCATGCACTTAGTCTTAGTCTTGACGGTAGTGGGCGCAAATTGACCTTAGTTGTCGGCGCGCCCGAAAACCCCAATAAACAACAAAGTCTTGACGGTAGTCATCGCTATCGATTTGGCCGGTCTTTATAAGGTCCAGCCATATAGCCTCGAAGCTAAGGCGCCATCAAACCCAAATCACCATCATACAAGGTCGAAGCGATGGCGTTCGAGTGGACTCTGGAATGGTTGCGGTCTCGACTGTCCGCCGGTTGAAGCCTGGCGTGCGATGCAGTCCCAGATGTGGGTTCTCCGGGTATGTGAAGCCCGTCTCGGGGTGTGTGAAGCCCGTCTCCTGGCGTGTGAAGTGAAGCCTGTCTGCTGCCGGCCGGGCTATCAGTGCATACAGTAGACATGTGTTTGCTGACTACACAATGCACATTGCATGCACAATGATAACGCCGCGGTTTCCGTTACGTCCGACGTAGTGAAGCGTGTGCCGGTCCTGTACACTGCATTGTAGCAGATAAGGGAGCCTCGTGGGCGAGAACGATCGCGTTGAAGTGGTGCCAAGCGGCTGTTTACCATAAGAAATAGAGGGCTGCCGGCAATTTACTAACAGAATGCTAGTAGCATAATCGGTTTCGTTATTCATACTTGATGTAATATGTTAGCATTTGGTCATTTAAGCATTGAATTTAATAGTAACATATATATTTATAAAATATAATATATAGTACAATATATATAATATATATATATATATATATTATATATATTATTAATATATATAATATTCATTCTTTTCTACTTTGTGCGTTTTACATTGTAAGGAGACCATCAAAAAGATATATTCATGTCATACTTTGTTGAATTCGAATACATGCTTCGGTATTTTGCTGAAACGTTTATCAGCAATGTAATGCACCTTTAATAGTCGTTTCTTATATGTGCGTGCCATTTATTTGAAGCTTCTTCTATTCTCTTGCAGGATCGAGGCAAGTGTACGAAACATGTTGATTACAATTATTAATGATTATGTATGCCATCTGTTGCATTGACAAAAAACGTCTTGGTGACCGCCCCCTCGAAAACAAATATATAATAGGTTCACATTTAGAAATGTAACCTTCATACGTACTTTGTATTTGTTTCATTGCATATATTTTGGAGTGGGTTTTCCAGATATATTCGACAAGGCTATCGCTACTCAGTGAGCGGTTTGTCACTAATGCTCAACATATTTGCATTTTTGGTTCTCCCAACCTGTTTTCCGTCATGAACACGCCGCAACTTATCGCCTCAATCCGATAGTGGTAACTGCATTTATGACTAATACATATGACTGATCCGGCGTATCCGATTAAGATGGTCTGAGAAGGGGGAAGCAGCCTTCGTTTATCTGGAATCTTCTGCATTGATGACCTTTTCAAAAATGGTTCCTGATACGTCCTATCCGATTTCGACTCACTCCATGGCGCCATCGCATTAGCGGAATCTCATCTGAGAAGGATAATACCTCAGCCTGCTCCCTAGTGCCTGGTACAGTGGGCGCAGATCGCGGGATGGACCCGCTTCTGTGTGGATTTACACCCGTGTGGCGTGTTCTTTTCGCTGAAACGCGGATGTATCACTCGCGATGTCATCACTCGCGGATGTCCTCATCACGGGATGTCACCAATCCGCGTGATGTCAGCGACTCTCAGGATGTCGGCAGTCCTCGTGGTGTCGCCCTGTGCTGGGACGGACTGATGTCACTCGGGATGGTATGGTCAGTCACGCGGACCAGGGTGCTGCGTCTCTCGAGCCGTGGTAGTGACCGGTGTGGACCTCACATGCCACTGAGGACCTCTGTATGCCCCTGTCTGCTGGTTCTGCCTTCACTGTGGGTCGGCGCGAGGTACCGCCGCCTGCCACAGCTCCGTTGTTCTCATCTCCCCTGGCTCATTGTCCGTTGTTAGCGTCTGTCGCTGTGTATATTGGCACCGGCCTGCCTCCGTGGACCGCTATCAGTCGGTTCTGACCTCTGCCGGTCCCCGTGACCTCTGTGTTGGCCCGCCGGCACGCTGACTTCCGACGGAGCGGCTCGCTGTGCTGTATTTTTAGCAGCGGGGCGCGGCCTGTCACAGCCCGACCGGGTGCGGAGCTGCTGCTGAGCCAGGAACGCGGTCCGGTCCGGCCGACCTCTGAGTCATCCGACCTCGGTGGACTGAGTCAGAGTAGTTGGCCATTCAGCCACTGGTGTAGTCGGCCATTCAGCCCCTGTTGGCAGGGTGCGCACTTCATGCGTGCGGGATAGTAGGCTGAGGCAATGAGGCGCACTGGTGTGTTGGCTCGTGAAGCAAGGTCGCCGTGGAGTGGAGGGTAGAAGGGGCAGTGATGTGGGGTAAATTAAGGCAGACGGTGGTGCGACCGTTGCTCGCTACCGGTTGACTAAAACTATTGCCTTTGTTTGCGTTTTGTTGTGGTTTTTATCCACGTCAGTCATTGTTTTGACACACGGGGATGTTTGGTTGTGGTCAGGCTGATGAATGTTGGCGCGTGATTAGGCCGGAGCAGGTCCGGCATCAGGGGGCCGGTCAGACGGTGTTCCGCGTCTGAATCATACGGGGGTTCTTCTGTGGTCACAGCGGGGACTAACTTCATTGTTTCCTTTATAGTATTTGTTGGGGAGGAAATAATGCCGAGTCTGGTTGGAAAAAGGAATAGTGCTGTATTTTAAGGAATGTTGATACGAGACGCGTCAACGCACAATTCATGCATCTTTATGCCCAATAACTTGGCATGGAAAGTAAATTTCCTGCATTGTTCTTCCGGGAAAGGAACCTTTGCTTGACCCGAATAGAACAAAAATAAGCATCACTTTAGCGCGGAGCTATTTGCGACTTACCTGCACATAGACTATTTGGCCATGCAGGCTTGAATACTTGAACCATAGATATCTAGTTACCAGGGCTGCGGAGTCGGTCGGTTGTCAGGTGACTCCGACTCCGACTCCGACCCTCCGGAGGCGACTCCGACTCCGACTCCGACTCCGAGATCGACTCCGAACTTCAACCCAGGCCCCGCTGGATAGTGCCGGAATCTAACGCCATCCAAAATGTGCTTATATCTGAACTCGGATCGTAGATATCCGTCCTCCAATCCGTACTATCGTCACATGTCTATAAATTACATCACCTTTTCAGAAAACCAATATGAGTAAGTTATTTGGGAGTAGAGCATTTTATTGATGTCTTGCACACCATTTTTTAGCAGGAAAAAATGACGATACATGCATGCAATGAGCATGAAATTCTAAGTTTCACGCATTTGTTTAATGCTCGCTTCTGTAAGAGAGTCGACGGACTATAATCGAAACAAGCAGAACGCCAAAATATATGTCAACTCCATTGCGTAGTAGCAAATACGGTAAATCCCGCATTTGATGAGGACCGAAAGGAGGTACTTGCCAGTACGGTCGGTAAAGTGTTGGAACGCTTAAAGGGAAATATTTAGCTTTTTTGTTAGCAAACAATTTCTAGCTTCCGTGTGTTATAGCACTGATTTAATTTTGATTTAAGAATTAAATTAAATATTCTTATTCAGGTGATTTTACCAATTAGAAGAAAGGTAAAGGTAGGAACGCGGGGGCATGGCCCCCTCACTTTTTTGGTTAATTTGTGTGTTGCTAAAATCAAGACAATTTTACGTTGCGGTTATTAAAAAATTAAGAGGCGCAAAGATCCGCGGGACGAAAGGAGTTTCAAAACTGCATGATAAATCCCGTGAAGGAGGGAGTCCCAGTTCCCTCAAGACGGCGATTGAGTTTCGCTGGCCTATTTATGTAACGTTTCTACGCTTCGAAACAGTACATATACTTCATTTTTGAACCTCAATGACCATGTTACTATTTCGATCACTATTTGAAGCGCGCCGTATCTGGGGCGCCGGTCGTTTCCAAATTTTATTCAACGCTGGACATAATGTTCCGTGAACAAATCCCCCGACACGTATTATTAAGCATTCACGTGGGTCTCGTGTCCACATGCATCGATGACGCTTCTGGTAAATTTACCCGACTCCCGTTGTTTTATTGTTTTTGTATTTTATGTGGGGAAAAAATGACTTATTTTTTCATTGATCACATACTAAAGCTTCAGTGTTAATACAAACCAGAAACACATACTATTCAAAAATTCCAATGTTCAAAAAATTAAGATTTTTTTTTTAACATAAAATGAGGGCCGAACCACTAAAAAAGATCGCCATAAAAGCGCAATCGGTTTCTCTTTTTAATAAACAAAGAGAATAATATAATAAATAACAGTTACCTGTTTCGCTTTCATTGGTGGCGTTCATTCTATATTTATAGAGGAGGAAAAAATCTCTACGGACATATAATCACCAATCAAGTAGAGAACAAAAATACCACTCTTCCAAATTGTTTAATTTTAAAAAAGGAAATGCCCCCCGCAGTTTTGTAAAGGACCAAAAGTTACTTGAAAGCACCTGCCAAAGTAAGTAGCCGGTCGTTTTAAAGCCTAGGAACGACTTATTAACGTTTTTTAAATTGCAATATCTTTCGAAAGGGAAGTTTAATGCAAAATGTTGACGATTTTACAATTATATTTTCGGTCTCGTTGGGGTTCTGATTTTTTAAGTGATGATTCCATTTTCGTGGGGAAAATTGTGAAATTTCCCTTGAGCAACCTATACTTGAAAATTGACAACTTATAAGTGTGGTATCTGTTGTTCGGACTTCAAGTGGTTAATGAACTCCATTTTTTGTTGGAAAAGGTTAAATATTTTCTTAACAAAAGAGAGGGAAACACTTAACTCGCTTGACAAGCTTAAAATTGCTTGTAAGCCGGATTGGCTTAACAATCTACCGATTTTTAATAATCGTCAGCAAAATTCCTTGGAGTGTCATTTTTGACCTGCGACCGAAGACATCCCTTGAGTATAGGAGTTGTCTCTATACCGTCCATGGTAATACTGAATACCACACAGTTATAGTTAAAAATTCATTGGTATGGGAAAAATAAACTAAGTTGACAAAAATCGGAAGAGCTTCAAATTATCTCTTAAAGTCATCGCCACTTGGTTTGTGATTTGATCCTATTAAAATTTTAAAATATCTAGGAGATTGGTTAAGCCATCCGGGGTTACTTCTAAAAGACGATGCCGCATTACGTGCCCTTACAACTGGACCGCCAGGAGTCTGGGTTTAAGCCTTGGTCAGACGGGTTCAACGATTGTATGTACCGACTCCGACTGCGACTTCCGGCCGAATTAAACAAAAGCCGTACTCCGGACCGAGCTCCATCTCTCGTCCCTTCCTCCTGCATTCTCTCCGTCAGCCCGGTTTAACTAGTGTATATACACCATTAATTCTTAAATCGCTTTTGTCAACCATTTTCCTCTTTCTATGAACTTTAGGTCAGTGTTCTGGTTCGCAGTCATTTACTCTGTAAGGTACTGTGCGACAGAAGCTGTACAAATTTCAATTCCCAACACTTATTATACTACTTACGCGGTATTGTGGTTAAATCGAATATAAAATCTAAGGACATATAATATGCGCACCATATAAGATAATTAGATGACCACTTTTGCGGAGATGGAACGCCTGTGCTTTTACAAGAGGGAGCCATTCTGGCATGCCTACGATTTCGTGACGCGAGGGAAGGAACGGTGAGTAGTGCGAACAGTAGGGCAAAGTGACTAAGAGCGAATTGCTATGGGAACTGAGCCTTACCTTAACCTCCTAGCTTGCACTTTGTGTGCTAAAAAACTAATCTCAAATTTTCAAGCCGCTCAGTGCACCCGACACACCTCTATTGTTTAAATGTATATTTTGCTTGGACGTCCACGTTTATTCTTGTGTGCCATGGATGATGTTACCGTTCTTCAGATGCTTACTCTCTATTCCGAGTCAGAGCGTTACATACCTGGAGTATTGCAATGTAAACGGTTAGAATCTGAGAGACGGGTCAGTCCGGCCGGCCTAGCTGGCCGGTGTGTCATTCGATGGCTTCAAGGATCGTCGTGACCGATTCCACCGTTTTGTAAGGTGTTTAGAAAACTGAAACAAGGACTTACGCTTGAGCCGAGTAACCTGTGTTCGGAGTGTGGTGGGGCTGGGGTAGGACCTTTTTTAATAAAAGCTGGTTATTCACACAGCGTTCCCCGTAGTCGTGTAAAGGCCAATCTTGATCGGTCTAAAGTGAGATGGACTTTCTCCACCAGAACATCTTGACTTTTTTGGGTATGTCTGTTTTCCTGTGTTCATTCGCAGAACCTATTACTGCTCTCGCGCTTCTCTTCAAGTTGTATGTGCGCGGAGGAACATGCTCTACATGTTGTTTATTGTACACTGTATATGTTTTAACCGTTGTATTTTACCTGATTCTTCGGAGTGGGTAGGTGTATACGAATACTAGAATCGCTCGACTCCGTGTCTTGCGGACATCTACTCCGCATCGTAATGCTCGTTTCTATCATCTGATTTTGCAGTGTGTCCCACCGACTCGCTATTGTTTGCTTCTTTCCCTGTTGTTTGTGCTGGTGAAGACTGGAGCTTATCATGTCCGTGATCCGCTCTCTCTAGATTAGTCTCACATACTACTGCTTTACGACTGTAAACGCATGTGTGGTAGTTCAGCTGCCAGCGGTGCTGAGTGGGAACGTATAGGCTCAGGTGACTCAGCGTGGTCCGTGACGTTCGTCTGTTGTTTGCGAGGCGCCTGTCGGTGACCGCCGATCAGTGGGATGGGTGGTGCGTTGTTTCGTAATGTCCCGGCTGGTTTGTTTGTCGACGTTGTTGGACTTGCTCCGTCCGATTTGTGCTGTGCTTGCATTTGATTCCCGACCAGGGCTGGATGGTTAGCAGCGGTTACAGACGCTCGCGCACCCCCACACACACACGTACGCACACATAAACACACGTACGCACACATACACACGCACACATATACACACGCACGCATACATGCACATGAAAGCACGCAGATACGTATGCAAACACACATAACACACCATATATCGCCCAGCCGACTTCCCGGAATGTAGTTAATTCCGCCTCTGCCGGCACAGAGCTGGGTGGTCGGGGGGTGGGGGAAGGGTCGGGACTCGGGAACAGGGGGGGAGCAGCGCTAACACTGCAGCGACCCAGGAGGTGTCGTAAGTGGGCCGCGCTGCCATGCCTGCCGGCCAGCTGTGTCGCCAGCAATAACAAACATTCGGCGTCCGGTCCAGGGCCGGGGAGGAGGGGAGGAGAGGCGCTGACGAGGGAGGCTGGGTGCTGACGAGGGAGGAGGTGCGGGGAGGAGGGAGGCTGACGAGGGAGGCTGGGCGGGGCACTGACGCTGCTGACTGACCTCTGTTACAGCGTTGCCGTCCGACTCTGACGACTCCAGCGACTCCAGCGTCATCCTGCGTCACCCGCACCCCAGGACACACTAGCCGAGAGCGCCGGCATTGCTCCCCCCCCCCGTCCCTGCTTCTGTGCCGTCCCCGTCCCTGTCCCAAGTCTGCCCTGTCCCTGCCCCGACCCTGTATCTGCTCCCTCTCCGCCCCTACTCCGCCGCAGCAGTATCGCCGCATTTATGCTGCTCCACTACCCGTCCCGTTCCCGCTCCTCCCCCATCCCAGCTTCTAGTCGCGCCTGTGGAGCGGCCGCGTATCTTGCTGAGGTGGTGGACTCGTCTCGTCTCGCACACTAGTCTTTGCGAGCGTCGCTCGACATGCGCCGTGGACTGCGGTGGATGTGCCGTGGACTGCGGTGGAAGGAACGGGACCTCGGTGGTCTGGCTGTGGTCACGAGACAGACACTGTGACCGGCGACACCGCCTATCATTGGCGAAGGAAACGGACGCGGTGTCCGTCCGTCGCGCTTCTGGACCGGAAGCGGCGCACTTCCTGTACGGCGGCGACGCTTCCTGCCGGTCGCCGCAGAAGTGACATTATCTGCCGTCGTCGGCGGATTCTGTGAGAAGCGAACGGTGTCGGTTGTCTGCGCTTGTTTGACGCCTCCGCGCGTCGCGGTGGACGGGTGCATGTAGTTTGTAGCGCACCGCGGCCGATCCGGCGCGGTTTGTGGAGGAGGGTTTTTTGTAACATGCTCGATACGTTTTCCACGGCTGGTTGTTTGTTCTGGGTGGAAGCGGAGCGCGGGATGGAACGGTGGCTCAGAGTACGAGATGGAACGGACGAGATGCCGGCACGACGTGGCGAGGAGAGCGGAGTTCACGAGGAAAGGCCTCGTGCTGAGACGCGAGCGGGGGAGACGAACCGGCCTGGGAGGCGCGCACGGCTATCCAGAGGACACGAGGACGTACTCTGGACAGTGGCACACCACTGGCCGCAGGGTCACAGCCGCCCCTCCCTCGGAGACGGTGCTCACAGGGACCCGCGCGCCAGCGGCCGGTGTCGGCCGCGGCTGGCGGGCGTCTGTGCCGTCTCAGCGGCCGGTCGGCGCTCAGCGGCACCGCTCGTCACGCCGCCTGGTGGCGCCGCCCGCTCGCTAGGCCCGGCGCCCCCCTGGTGGTGGCCCGGCGCAGCTGCAGTGGGCGCAGATGCCGCGCTCGCCGCCACCTCCCGGCCCGTGTTGGGAAGGCAGAATGCTGGATGATGGTGGATTTTGTTGAGCCGGAGGCGGACTTTGGAATGTTTTGGGTGTTGAGTTTCAGCTGCGGTGGTCTGCCAGTCTGCTGCTCTTCGGGTTGTTTCGTCTCAGGTTGTTTCCAGTCTGTTGGGAGGTTGTTTGCACTTCGAGTTGTATCCATCCTGCGGGGAAGGAGTGAATGCCTGCCTGCTGTTTGGTTTGTCGGGGTTGTTTGTGAGCACGTTTGCGGTGTGCCTGCCTTCGCTATGTGATTTGACTTCCACCACTTGACCCATTTCCAACTCTCCAACTTCTAGCACTACATACAATGGACTCGATTTCTTCACATATGACTGACGATCTGAACAATGATGACCCCGCCTCTTTCGCTACACCCTCCGGGCATGCATATCTCTCACAGCATGCCTATATCCATACCTGCCTGCTCGCCTGTCGTCCGTCCAACCCAGCTGACCGTGCTGTGTTTCCTCTGTGTTCCGCCAGGTGGCTCCGGCGGCGCGGCGCTCGGGGCCTACCCTTCCGGCAGCACGCCGTACATCCCCGTACCGACCCTGTACAACGGCGCGGCGGAGGAGCGCGGCCCGTCCCGGCTCGGCGTCCTCCACCTGGCGCTCTACAACATGTCCTCCCAGCTGGCCGGCGTGGCGGCCGGCTACGACGTGCGACTGAGCAACGTGTCGCCCGTGCACCCGCGACTCATACCGGCAGAGTGAGTACCTACTGCTGACACCACCGAGTCATCTACTGAGTAACGTGTCGCCCGTGCACCCGCGACTCATACCGGCAGAGTGAGTACCTACTGCTGACACCACCGAGTCATCGTGTGATGCTGTATCACCTGTGATGTGTGATGCTGTGTCACCTGTGATGTCTGATGACGCCTGGAGTGTAACGTGTGACGCGTGACGTGTGTGTCGTTCTCGCCCCAGCACGGAGAACGTGAGCGTGCCGTGGTGGACGTCAGATGCTCTGTGACGTGTGACGTGTGGTGACTGATGGCATCATGTCACCCTCAGCACCGAGAACGTGAGCGTGCCGTGGTGGACGACAGATGCTCTGTGACGTGTGCCGTGTGATGTGTGGTGACTGATGGTACCATGTCACTCTCAGCACCGAGAACGTGAGCGTTCCGTGGTGGACGACAGATGCTCTGTGACGTGTGACGTGTGATGACTGATGTTACCATGTCACCCTCAGCACGGAGAACGTGGGCGTGCCTTGGTGGACGACAGACGCTCCTCCTCAGTCGGTGTCGGCCTCCGCCTACCCGCACAACACCTACCACGGCCCGACCAAGCACCAGCGACCAATGCTCAACCTAGACGCTGGCGTGAGTATAGTCCTCAGAGGGTCCTCAGAGAGTATAGTCCTCCTTCTTCTCCTCCTAGTCCTCCTTCTCGATAAGTAGCCGCAGTGTGCAAGAACACACGACTCTTCCTCCTGCTACGGATGACGCTGCAGACGCTATAGCTTAGTAAACGACAGGCTAGGTGATGCTGGTGAACAGTTGGGTGGTCCTGGAAATGATTATGTAATTACTAACCAGGTTAGATTGTGGATATTTCGTCGGTAGGGTTGGTAGGAGTGATAATAAAACTCTCATGGATCGGACGTATTTTAGACTGCGAGAAGTCGTCATTTCTGCATTTGTTTAGCTCCGAAACTCGCTCGTTTAAATTAATCGTAGTAGAATGCAAGCTAATGTGTGCTTAAGTAGTTTTTTCTCTCTTCTTGAAGTTGAATGTTTTCTTTCTCCAAAGCATATAAAAACTAAAGTTTTAACTGAAAATGTAATCGTTCCGGCGAAAAGGCTCAAAACAAGTCTTAGTGTCACAGATAATAAAGCCGTAAAATATTCACCAACGAAGAACCAATCAATACAAGTCCAATGCAAGTACAAGTCCAATACCAACCAATACAAGTACAAGTCCTATGCGTCTGATCACGTGCACTGCCGTTATACATGGGTGTAGCCAGTTGGCTCAGCTGACCGGCTGACTTCTTAGTTCGAGTTTGATCGGATGTGCAAAGTCTTGTCAGTCGAGGTTGAATGACGGCTTTCTTTTGCTTCAGATCTGTCGACTTGACGACACTGAATGCACTCTGATAAAGCTAGGCGAGCTGACGTCAATCATTTCTCATAGTCCGGTTCGAAGAACTTCAGTAAAAATAGATCAACCTGTCTGTGACAGATTTAACACCCAACAGTAATACGAACACTTCACAAACGCTAGCCCGACTGTTGCCGCCCGGGGTCTGGCCGCCTGATGTCTGCATCTCCCCTGGCTGCTCGGTGGGCTGCTGGCCGGGCCGGTGATACCTGTTTCTTAGTTTCGCTAT
Source organism: Semibalanus balanoides (assembly GCA_014673585.1). Classification (NCBI taxonomy): domain Eukaryota; kingdom Metazoa; phylum Arthropoda; class Thecostraca; order Balanomorpha; family Balanidae; genus Semibalanus; species Semibalanus balanoides. Next base: position 38,799 of record VOPJ01009309.1, read on the forward strand.
GTTTTGTTCCATTTCATTCTGTTAAAGAGGCACTTTAACCCACGCGGCGTAGGGGTCTCCAGCCGAACGCGCGGCGTAGGGGGGGGTAAATATTACCCCCCCTGTTATCTTCCGAACCAATGACCGCAGCGAGACGCGCAAGGCGGCGAATCGGAAAGCTCTCAATGAATACGAATCGAATGCATACCGAATTTGTCAAATTCGGATCAAATGTCAGGTCACGGTCAGGTCATTGGAAAGTTCCAGTAATTGGAGTTAACCGCGCCCGGGCCGGTCTCGGCGCCACCTTCCTCGGGCCGGGGGGGGGTGTTTGAACCACCCCCCTTCTAACTTCGGCTCCTATGGGACTAGACATAAACCAAAAATACCGTTCCTGAGCTCGTCAAAAGGGATTTGAACTACTTATCGGTGAAAATTTTTATCAAGATCAATATAAAAGTCACCAGAGGTATCAAAGGTCAAAATTTTCCTCAAATTTCCAAGATTGTAGGACATAGCTCCAGATATCCCCAAAATATCTGGAAACTTGATAGCTAGGAGTAAACAAGTAAGAACATTATATAGATATTTGAAATTTGGCAATCGCACCTATGTCCTCAAATTTGAGCTCAGATCAATAGTTTAGGCTCCAAGAGGTCATCAAATGTCAAATTCAGTTTTTGTAAATATTTTTCTGAATAGCATTTTAATCTAAAAATGACAACATAATGATTTGAACACTATCGGTGGTTCCTCCTCGTCAAGACGCTTGAAACATATATATGATGACTTGTAAGGTCAACTTCAACAAATTTGCTTCAGGTCAAGGGTCATTTGGTGACCCAGATAGGTCATGTTGGCATATGGGGCGATACGCGGACAGAACGATACAAAATACAGTGGTGTCATTCCGCTCGTCTCTATCGTTCATTATATCAGAAGTTATAGCAAATCATGCTGAATGACTCAAATGAACCTCAGATACCTTGTAAGAGACTTTTAGAAACAATCGCACCTAGGTATTCAGATTAGCTAAAAAAACATGATTCTCGAAAAGATCACCTGATCCAATGCATACTTTCCAGAATAAGAAGCATCTGTTTATTTTTCCCATTCACTTATAATGGGGAGGTCAGGAATTGACCTGACCTTAGGTCACCGATTAGTGCGGTAAAATCGACGATATTACAACACTTTAGATAGTCAATGCTCTTTCATGTAAGACCTGTAGTAGAAACCATATCCGCTAAAAACTGTGGCTTTGGTGGAACGCAAACGTTTTCGGAGGTGGGGTTTCACTGACTGACGCCTGGTGACCTGACTGACTGACCTAATTGTCAAAAATTTTTTGAAAGCTGTAGCAAAAGTGATCGAACAGGCTCCTGAAAAATTTGGCGGCGCTAACGCCCGTCCGTTTTTCCCGATATCCAGGAAAACCTGAGGGGTGTGTCTAAACCCCCCCCGGCCCGGCGCCGGTTAAATTGGCTCATTACTTTCAATTATAATCCTTTGAGTTAAGACTAATCGATGCACATAAAGCTCTCAAAGGTGTAATACATCTCCCTGCATTAAGTAAAAGTGAATCTCTGCACTGCAAAGGTCAAGGTCAGGTCACAAAAGGTCACTGGTCAGAAGAGGTCAAAGAAAGTATTGTGACAACATGTTTTAGGGGTTATTTTGCACGTAAAAATGATAGCACAGCATTTTACAACTTGACCCCATAAACAAGGTAAAATCAGGTCATCTACGGTCAAAACACTGAAACTGACTAATAGAATAAACATCCGCAATGTTTCTAGGTCAGTTTTTGTCTCATAAACAACAAAATAACATTATATATCTGTAACAGGTCAAAAATCCAAAAAAGTATTTTGAAATGCGGTCATTACCTACTTAGCTTGAAAGCAATCATCACTGAAAAATGAAGATATTACTTTGAAATTCGGTTTTGGTATTTATTAACTTGATTCTTTATATATTCGGTTTTTTTTTAAATTACTGAAGAAAAAAAAATGGGAGAAATTTGAAAAAATAAGTTTTTTTTGGATTTTGGGGGTCTAAAAACCCAAAATTGGAAATCCGAAATGCGCATTTTGGTAGGATAATTAAATTTCCTTTCCATTCAGTTTTGCGTTTGCAATTTTGCCTTAAAGTTATGTTTTCTACGATGCATCAAACAGTAATCGTTATTTACCAAAAATGTCATCAAACGTCACTTATCTCCAAAGTTCTTAAAAAAATAGATGATTTGTTTAGGGAGACGTCATAATTGATGCTGTATAAGGTACTGAAACTTTGACGTCGTTATCTCTTACGGTTTTCAAGTTATTGCGGAAATCCGGGGGGTAATATTTACCCCCCCCCCTACGCCGCGCGGGTTAATTTAAGCTTTTGCTTTTGCGCTGCGTCTGTTGCGCCGATTCAGTCTTACCGATCATTAATGGTGATCGGTAACGATCAATGATGATCATTGCCGATCATCATTCTCATACTTTGATGTGGTGTTACGCCTTCGGTTTTGAAGTAGTATTGCATGGGCATTGTATTTTGTGTCGTATTGCATTAAATTATGAGTCGAGTGCGAGATGCAACTGCAGCTAATAAGGAAAGATCAACGGGCTTGATATCGAGACGTTGAACTCGTGCTAGATTTCTGGTAATTGTTAGGGTCCATGCTATGCATCACACTGATAAATTGCGGTGTATTTCGCTTAAAGGGAATATAGACTTTAAACATTAGTTTTAACTGAGATAGCAAGAATTGTCGGGTGTACTGAAACCTCTGAAAGTCTGAAATTTTTCCTTCAAAACGACCTAGTTGCTGATTTGAACGCAAAAAACCGTTGGTCATATGTGGTCATATCTTCAAACGTCACAAATCCCGTGAACGCTATCGCATGACGTCACAGTACTTATACTCCACTGTTCACGTATGCGTGCCCTCGCACGTCCCTAACCGGGAGCGGAGCGCCGGTCGTCCAAGCCAGTCGCGTTCTCAACGTACCGGTGGTGCACCGGTACGTGAAACGCGACTGGCTGGACTGATCGGCGCATCGTGCGCGTGCGGCACGCGTGTTCAGCCTCATTGTGAACGTCACAACTCCTTTGGTGACGGTCATATATTGTTTGTGACGTCACATGTAAACATATTACTATTTTTCAAATTTAAACAAATTCTGACTTTTTTCGCCCAAAACTGAATGCCAGGAAACTGTAATCAGGCGCAGTTCTTCTCCATCATTTACATACTTTTCCAAGGTGCTATATTACCCTTTTAAAAAACGCACACACATTCTATCTAAGCGTGGGTACCGAATAAACCGATACTACCAGAATGTGTCCATCTCTGTATTTAGTTGTGGCATCTATAACCGACACCGGCGTGGTTTCAGGTGTCACTGCTGCGCCACCTGTTTTGTAGCCGCGTTCATCCACTCATGTGTTCGCGTTTCAGCCGCTGCGTTCAGGATTACGGCGCCACACTGCCGCCCATGGCGACCGCGGTCCCTGGCGCCACCTCGTCGGGGACAAAGCTGTCCAGTGCCTCCTCGGCCGGCGGCGGCGAGGTAGTGGCTGTAACATGTAGCTGTTATATGCCCTGGCTGGCTGACGGCTGTAGGAGGGGGGGTGGCAGGGCAGTCTAGGGAATGCCGCAGTCGAGGCCCTTGAAAGGAGGGTGGGCTCCTTTTGGCGAAAGGCAACGTTGAATCTGCTTCTCGCCTCTGGTCATGTTCAGCTCCTGCGGCAATGCCATCATCATTTAATTGCGTTCTGTCTGTCTCGAAATGAGCAACCGACTGTCACTGCCACTCTCCGTTTTTGCTCCGTTTTCTCGCCGATGGTCTAACTCCGCCGTCGGTCGACAGATGTCGCCGCGGACGCCGTACCGGAGCGGCCGCACTCGGCCCGACTACCTCCGCACCAGCTCGGACGTCGAGTACCCAGGGATGGAGCGGGACCGGCGCGTCTCAGCCGCCGTCGCCGGCGGCGGGCCGCCCGACTTCGTCGCCAGCGTGCACTACGCCGAGCGGGTCAGCCCTGAGTACGCGCATCATCTGGACGGCGGCTACTACACGCCGCCGGAGGCGGCTGCTGCTGCTGCTGCCGGGGGCTACTACACGCCGCCAGAGACGGTGGCTGCAGGTGCCGGGGGTCGGTGGACCCGCGCCAGCGTCAACCCGGCGTTCCTGCCGGACGTGGCCGGCTGGGGCGCGGTGGGCCGCCGCTGGAGACCGGCCGCCTCCCCGCCCGAGTCGGACGAGAGCGGCTCGTCCCGCGGCGGCGAGCACCTGCTCGACGCTCCGGTCGAGGGCCAGAGCCGTGACCTGACTGTACCGCTGGCGGCGCTGCATATCAGCGGCGGGCGAGCACCGCGCGCCGGCCGCTACCAGCTCTGACCGGCCAGTGGCGGCGGCCGCGCGGCGCCCTGACACGGACACGCCCTCAGCGACGCAGAGAGAGAGAGAGTGGGATGAGAGCGAGAGCGAGAGAGATTCGTGCAATATCGACTGACGGCCGACGCGTGGCCGCGAGGTTGTGTCGGTGGCGGCGCGGCGCGGTGTAGCGCGCGTGGCGTCCGCCCTCCTCGAACAGTACAACATATCAGCGCCGGAGTCCGGTCCCGCCGCCGCCGCCGTGCACTCAGCGGCGGCGGCGGCGGCGGCGGCGGCGCTGCTGTCGGCAGCGGGCCGACGCTGCCGTCCCGACAGCCACCCGACGTCTCGGGCGCTCTGCACATTCCGCGGCAGCCACGGCCCGGCTCGCTCGGCGCCGCCGCCCCCGCCGGCAGCGCCGCCCGAGTGGCCCGAACCGCCGCCCTGCATAATCGCCCGTCGTTTTGCTATGTTGTTTTGTACGGAGCCGACGACGTCCGGCTTGACAGCGGAGAATGGGTCCTCCGACTCGTGCGCTCGCGCCGCCCCCACATTCGAGATAGGTTGTGCCATTATTTATTGGTGAATCGCGCGCAGCGGGCGGCTGCGGCGGCCCTTGTGTATTTATTTGTGGTGGCGTGGGGCGGCCGGCTCCGCGCCCCAAACTGTGCCAATCGTGTCCACCGCTGACCAGCTGATACTGACCGCAAAGAGAGAGAGAGGGCGCGCGACGGCGAGCGACGCTGAGAGAGAGAGAGAGAAAGAGCGAGAGAGATAAATATTTGTAATATAAATACACGCCTTCGTGCCGAGTATCTGCGTGTGTGTGTAAGTGGGAGAGGGGACGGGGGAAAAATTTTGACCCCCGGAGGGGGGGGGTAAGGCCGGGGGCGGAGATAGGAGAGGACGATTGTCCCTGGCCCGTTACAGTGCACTCAGACGATCTCAGTCTGTCCTGCCACTTGCCAGACAGTACGGGCACTGAGTACGAGGCTGTGTAAACAGTACGGCCGTGCTTGGTTTCAGATGTTTAGATTAGAGATGTTTGACTTTTCAGGCTGTCGCAACCGATGAAGTGTGTTGGCCAGATCTGGTATTCAGCAATCTTGCGGCACTTCTCGGTAACCTTTACTTCCCGTCTTAGAGCGGAATGAATCGGGTCAAATGTCGAAACCACGTGTTGGCCATGTTTGTTTGCTGGATACGACTAAACTATACTTTCAATAGCTTGCTTAACGCTACCCTGCAGTCAGTAGCGCAGCCAGGGGAGGGCAAAGGGGGCAACCCCCTCCCCCCACACTTACGGGTCGCAGAGGGCCCACCAAGATTGACCCAGATACCATTTGCATTAGGTAAAATGCTTTCAAAAGGCCACAGAGGAGTTCTCAAACCAGGCGAGGGGTCACTGGTGCAACATGACAAGGGCCCTCAGGGACAATGAAGGGCTTTCGAAGGGGCCAGGGGCCTTTTGGGCATGTCCAGGAGCCATTAAGCCCACTTAGGGGCCCAAAAACCTGTCCGGGGACCTCTCGAGGATGTCCAGGGACCCATTGAGCCAACCAAGCCTCCCCCCCCAAAAAAAAAACATGTGCCTCTCGACCACGTCCAGGGGCCCAATGAGTCTGTTCAGGGGCCTCTCAAGCCTGCCAAGGGACCCATTAGAGTCTGTTCAGAGGACTTACGAACTTACCTAGGGGCCTCTCGAGCCTGCCCAGGGGCCCATTAAGTCTGTTCGGGGGCCTCTCGAACCTGCCCAGGCGCCCATTAGAGTCGGAGGGTTCTGGTCCAATCCAGGCCATCAGAAGTTGACAAATAAAATAGCTAAAAAAGACCCTCGCAAAATAAAGTGGCCGACATCTGTAGTCTTTTATATCCAGGGGTATATATTTAGGGGGCCCATCATAACTGGCTTGCCCCCTCCCCTTTTTGAAGATCCGCCACTGCCTGCAGTTTATAACACTGAGAGGTTTAGGGACGTACCCAGCTAACAATTTGACGTTGTCGCTACGTTGTGACAAAGTTGCAACACAGCTACACAACGTTGTGATAGTGTAATTTTGTAGACTCCCAGGAACGTTGTCAAAACGTTTCCTTGTGACGACTGACGCTCACAAAACGTTGAAACAACGTTGCTTCAACGTTACTTTTAACAAGAATAGCTAACGTGACTTACGTGTTTGATCATTAATCTTAGTAAGATGGTGAATGTGCTCAATTTAGATAAATGTACCAGATTACGAGCTGTTCTTCCAAAGTTACTAGAACAAAGTTGTGACATCGTAACGATACAACGTTGCTGTAACGTTTAACAGCGACCTTTACGCAACTTTTTCTTTACAACATTCACGACGTTGTCGCAACGTTGTTAAAAGTAAAATTCCAACTTAATTTTTCACAACGTTGTTACAACGGTATCTGTTACCAGGGTAGGAACGCCATGAAAAGTGAATAACCCAGTGGAACTCCCATACCCCTTTGCAATATTTCTGTACCGATTTGAGCTCTTTTCATCTCGACGAACCTTATGATATATGCTCATATACGATATATGATAATGCTCCTCAAATGCAAAACTTTAGCAAAAAATTGACCAAAACGTGACAGGGGTCCCCGGCCATGGCCCTCCAGCCCCTTGTTCCTTTGCCTATGGAGAGGCTTACCATAAGTCTATTATTTTAGCTCTGTAAGAGAGTAGCATTGTGAATTCGGTGTCAAGCTGCCCATCTGCTGGCTAAGTTTAAAGTTGTAACTTTACAACTTACAGAATACCTGGTCCTCCAGGGTGCGCTGCATAGTGCATAGCTCGGACTCAGTGCATGCGGATTGCGGAAGCAAGGATAACCCCAGAAGCTGATTGTGAGCCCAGTCGCTAGCGACATCTATTTTAAAGCCTTAGTATGAGATATTAACACCAGGCTTGAACCAGTTAGCATTATTTCAACAGTCGCCGTTTCCACTAGCAAACTTGTCATGGATGGAGACTTGTGCTTGATTTCAGTAGAATCAATTCCATTTCAGAATCGATTCCGTTTGCACTGTAATCTAAATCGGATTAGATTCCGTTAGCATCTGGGTGGAATCAGAATCAGGTGGAAATGGGGAACGTATCCCCATTCTTGAGCCAGGAGGGATTATTATCCTATCCCTATCTCCCAATTTTCCCTCCCTGGCAAATTTCTAGAAACCAACGATCTTCAGTTGAAACACTGTTCAGCAAGCTTTCGGTGGACGCTCAAGGCCCCCCGCCGCCCAACCAGCTTTTCGCTGATGTTCCAAACTCCCCGTCAACACTCGTACGCTCCTCCCCGCCCCCGGTCAACAAGGTTTCCACCCCCATCCTAACATACCTTCCGCCGCTCCTGCAAAATACGACTCACAACTTTTGTAACCGAAACCGGTGTGGTTAATCCGAATGTAAATGTTGAGAGGATCAGGGGTGGTCTTTGTCCAGAACAAACGATGATTACTTTTGCTTTCCGCCAGCCGACGTCAGAAAGCTTACCTCTACTAAGTCGCTCAGGAACGACAATGAGGCATCTTGCCCAATCGTGTGCCATTGTGTTGATCGCGAGTTTACTATGATCATAAGACGAATCCGTCATGCAACAAGTTCAAGGGGAGTATGTTCCACACCACGCCATGTCCGATCTTTCCTGTCACTCCGTGTTATTCCAGTTGCCCGCTGTCCGGTACCATGTCACCATGTGTCTACTCATGTTAGTACACAGCTGTGTCAGCTTTGTGGCGCCCCGCCGGAATTCCCCACCGTCTATTCAACATCGCATGTCTTCAGTATGGGCCCGGCCTCGTGCCGACACAGTCAAGAGTATATATCCCCTCCCCCCGCCCCTACCGTCCGCTCCCACCGCTTCGCATGCCTTCATACGGAGCCCGTCTCGGGGTGGAAGGGTAGGGGTGAGACAAAGCTGCCCTTTCCTCAGCCTTCCTACTCCTTCCCTGACCCCCCCCCCCCAGCCCAACACCCAGCCCCAGCCCTCCCTCGTCATCAATATCGACAGGCATTTGTGCTGCATCAATCGGAGCGGCTGGAAGAGCAGTTCTGTCCCGTTCTGACTAATCATCATCGAGTACATCATCCTGATTTAACATGGGAATGTGTCTTGGTATTGAACATAAACGTTGCTGGTCTTAAGCCTCTTACAATAATATAAACATCGAAAATCGAGATATAAGGTCACACGCTGACAACCTCTGCTCTCAATATGAAGATTAGGAACTCCCCCTGGCAGAAACACGATCCCTCTGAGGCCTGAGCCCCCTGGGCTATGTGTTTTGCTGATCTGGGACGGAGAGGATCCCGTTAGGCGGGCTCCGAGAGGGCAGCGGCGCGGCCGGAATAACAATTAGACACCGTCCCCTGTCCTCCGTCCGTCTCGTCTGCGGCTATGGTCGTCTTCCTCCAGATGTTCTCTGTCCTCCTTACTCTCCGTCTGTTTTTTGCGTGTCGCGACCCGCGTGACATTAATCCATTCTGCATTTGTATGTAGGTACGCTTAACTTCGTCCCTTGTTTACTGCACAATGCACATTTACATGGTGATTGGTGACGGTCTCTCCGTCCATCCTGTAGGTATACCTGTATATCGGCTCTGTTTTCCTCCGTCTGTCTCCATCGCTCCTCCATCTGCCTCCGTGCCACCTTATCCCGCATCAGTTCACACTATCAGCCCGCACTGCTTCCTCAGCCTCCACCAGCGTCCAAGGTGACGTCACAGCTCTGCAGTTGAGCCGCAGCCCGCATCTCCCCCCCCCCCCCGGAGCCACCACCCTCCCCCTCCCCCCGGAGCCCTGGCTTCATAACCCGCTGCCGTGAAGGGTTGTGCGGGCAGCGGCGGCTGCAGCTCACAAGCGCGTCCAAACGGGGGCGCTCGGACGCGACGGTACCCTCACAGGCGGCACTGACTTTGCGACCTTCGCTCGCGACAAGGGGACGCGTGCACGGTGCACACCCAGGGGCTGCGAGTGCGGATTCGAATCGGAGTCGGAGTCGGCGGAGTCGGTAGTTTTGCGCCGGAGCGGAGTCGGGAGTCGGGAGTCGGTAAAAATTTTGACCGGACTCCGACTTTCCGGCTGGCAAGGTGTTTGGCACGCTTATAGGCATCGCTACTTTCAGAAGTATTTTTAATGGATCACCAGTGGCGATGATAATTTGTGAAGTCTTCGGTAATTTTTCACTTAGTTTATTTCCCATACCATGAATTGTACTAATAATGTGTGTATTCAGTATTACCATGGACGTAATAGAGACAACTCGTTACTCAAGGATGTCTTCGTCGCAGGTACAAACAAATGGCCACTCCAAGGAATGTTTGCTGACGATCATAAGAAATCGGTAGATGGTAAAACCAAATCCGTTATCCGGCCTTACAAGCAATTTTAAAGCTTGTCAAGCGAATAAAGCTGTTTCCCTCTCTTTAAAAAAATAAATATTAACCTTTTCCCGGCAAAAATGAAGTTATTACCTTGAAGTCGACAAACAATACCACACTATATTGCACTATTTCAATAAAGCTGCTCAAGGGAAATACTCACATTTTTCCCAACCAAAAATGGATTATCACTTGGCTGAAATCGACAAACGAGACCAAAATATTATTGTAAAATCGTCACATTTTGCATATAACTTCCTTTCGAAAGATAGTGCAATGAAAGTTAGTAAGCGTTCAAGTTTTAAAACGACCGGTACTTGGCAAGGTTGCTTCAAGTACTTTTGGTCCTTATCAAAACAGGCGGACATTTCCTTTTTTAAATGAAATGTAATTGGAAAATTATTTTGTCTCTGCTGATTGTGTATTTATATTTCCGTTATATCCTCTATTTATTAATAACCATTGGAACAAACAGGTAACCAAATCTAGCAGCTTAAAACGATTGCGGTTTATGGCGGTCTTTTTAGTGGTTGCGGCCCTCCAATTAAAAAAAATGAACATTAGGCAATTTGATAGTTTTGTTTTCTGGCTGTATATTAACACTAAGATTTATGTAATCATTGAAAGGAATGTCATTTTCCCCCAACAAAATAACAAACAGATAAAACAAACGGGAGTCGGGAAATTACAATCAGATCTCATCGATGCCATGTGGACAACGAACCCACTTGATCTTAAGTTAGTGTCGGGGATTTGTTTTCACGGACATTTGTCAGCGCTGAATAAATTTTGAAACACCGGCGCAGATACGGCGCGCTTCAAATAGTGATGGGAAAACAGTAACACTGGTCATGAGTTTCAAATGAAGTATACATGTACTTGTTCAAAGGTAGGAACATGACAAAATGAGGGCCAGCGGAAACTTCAGCTCTCGTCTTGAGGGAACTCGATCCCCCACACGGGATTTCAATGCAGTTTTTGAGTCCTTTCGTCCTACGCGGATTCTGTGCGCTTGTAATTTTTATGCAGGGGCGGATCCAGCCGCGGTCGGTTCTGGGGGGGGCACCAGACTTTTTTTTGGCAAACAGGTACCCCATTTTTTTCTCCGCGGATTTGGCTTCTCACCTTATTTGGCATTTGAGATTAATAAAAAGGTGGGGAAATCACATTTTGGGGAAAAAACCCACTTTTTCGGGAAGAAAAAAAAACTTTTTCGGGGAAAAAAATGCATTTTTTCGGGAAAACACATTTTTTTTCCGAAAAAGCCAAAAAAACTTTTTTTAAATTAAAAAAAGGTAAAAAAATCGGGGAAAAATCAACAGTTAACAGACACACAAAATCACATTAAAATCACATTAAAAAACACAGAAACACCACTTTCCGTAGCATTATACACACCTAAGTAATAATTCACGTTTATTGTCATACCAACTCGCAGGGGCGTCACCGATTAAGTATTAGGGGGCGACTACAATGACGAAAAAAAATGTATATCCATCCAGCCCAGACAAAGCTTTCACTGCGCCACGATATCGTGCTAAAAATCTTTTTTTTTTTAACAGTGCGCTAGCCGCTAAACTGATGTTCATACAGGACTGAGGCACCTAAGCAACGGCCTCTACAAAATGTCGTCTTTGTAGGGCCCTTCATCCTCCAAAGGGCCCCTGGAATCAGGGTCGGACCCAGTGGCCAGATCCTGTACGCTACGCCCCTTTGGAAGACATTAGTGCCGCCCTCGGGAAAACAAATTCTTAGGCGCCCCAAAAATGCATTATGCCCCTTGGTAGGCATCATGCCGCCCCGACAAAGTATTTTGCCTCATCAGAAGACGTCTGGCTGCCGCATCATAAGACACCTTGCCGCACTCGGAGGTATATTACGCCCTTAGCGCTATTATGCAAAACCCTTAGAAGGCACCAGTATCGCCCTTGGAAGATTCTTGGCCGCCTCAGAAGGCATCTTGCCACTTGTAACTTGTTATCAAGGGCGCCACATTTTTAAAGTGGGGCGGCCCATTGAGCTTGGATATCCAGTTGCGTGCCAGAAATTAACAAAGGACTAAGTAAGTCGTCTTGCAGAAGGTGCCACCCGATCGACTGGACGGCGCCACAATATTGCGAAATGTCGGCGGGGCGCCCTCTCTTCCACACCGCTGGCTCGTCGTGCCTTCCAACATTTTGTGGGGCGTGCCTATCTATCTCTGGGACGCCGCTCATTCCGGAGAAGGGCAGTCACGGAGGGCGCTCGCGTGGCTATCGGGTCAGTAATCTGGGCGTCGGTATCGTCTAACAGTAAAGGCTGTGTATCTGTGGTCAGTATCACCGCCGATTGAAGAGCTCTGGCCAGACACTAAATGTACCTAATTCCCTTTCCCTATTTCAAAAATTTGTATAGGCAATGCCAAACTTATAGTCATGCCGCGAAGCGGCGCGAAATTTTTCAGTTTTTGACTGTGAAAAGCTGGATTTTACTGCTGCAAAGGCAATTTTTTCGAATAAATTTTAAATTTGGCCGACCTTTGGGGGGGGGCCAAATCATAGTCTCAGCGCTCTCTTGGGGGGGCATGGCCCCTTTGGCCCCCCCTGGATCCGCCCCTTGTTTTTATGAAGAAAGTAAAATTGTGATTTTGCAACACAAAATGACAACAAGATAGAGGGCTGGACCCCCGTAGGCCCCCGTTCCTACGCCTTGGTACTTGGTTTTTAAATATATGGTAAAAAATTAACCACACCTTAGAAAGGAAATTATTTATGAATTCTCAAATGAAAAATTAAATCATTGTTGTACCACAACGGAAAGCCCAAGGAAATTGTGCTAACAAAAAAAGTCATTATTTCCCTTTAAGCGTTCCAACACTTTTTACGACCAGTACTTGGCAAGTAGTACCTACTTTCGGTCCTCATCAAACTGCGGTCTTTTCCCGTATTGCTTACTACGCAAGCGAGTTTGAAAATATATTTTGCGTCTTCTGCTTGTTTCGATTAATATGGCCCGTCGATCCTCTACAGAAGCATGCCAGTTAAAACAAATTTGCGTGAAACTTAAATTTCATGTTCATTTGCATACATGTATCGTCATTTTCCGCATAAAAATCGGTGTTTGCAAGGACATCAATGAAATGCTTTTACTCCCCAACATCACTTTCTTATTTATTTTCTAAGAAGTGACGAATTTATAGACCATTGATCGTATATATAATTTGGGGACGATTATCTACAACGAGTTCAAGATATAAGAAATTTGGAATGGCGTTAGATTCGGCTATCCAGCGGGGCTGGGTTGAAGGCGAGTTGATCTCGGAGTCGAGTCGGAGTCGGAGTCGGACTCGGGAGGTCGGAGTCGAGTCGGAGTCGGAGTCACCTGACAACCAACCGACTCCGCAGCCCTTGGTGCACACTGACAGTGCACAGCGCTGCCCCACCCGCGTGCGCACTGCACAACCGGGTGCAAATGGCAATTTGTGGCTGCTGCGTAAATGCGCTTCACGTAATCGGTGGATTGACTTTGGCAGTGAACAGTGGATATAGTAAACGTCAGTATAAAACGAGCAGAGAGTCAAAACCAGAAAACGCGAGGCTGTATCGATAATCCCATCGATAGCGTGGGAATAGTTAAGTCATTTCGGAGAAAACATTCGTTCATTTTTTGTGACTTATTCGTCTCAGTAAATTGCAGGTATAGGTATCAAGACCTACGAATATCAATACTTTGTATACAAAATGCAACAATTATTTATTACAGCTCAATCAATGATATTGCAGACGGTGACACCACAGGTCATAATGTGTGCTCAGCAGGGACGCAGCCAGACCTTCGGCAAGAGGTGGCACGGCATTCCCAGGGGCCCCCTCGGCAAAGGACCCCTTTCCCGAAAAATGGCGCAAAAAATATCACCCCGGACTTAGGCCACTATATTTTGCGGGCCCCTAAAAAGTCGCAAAAAGGGACGCCGACGTTCTTTTGTGAAAGTCGGCCCAATAGAGGGCACGTGCCCCCTGCCCCCCCCCCCTTGCTGCCCCCTGGTGTTCAATTACTAAAGGATTTCCCAATATGTGGTTGTGTTTCCTTATAAACCATAGAGTCATACGCCTATATTTGAACGCAGCTTGTTCTCTGCCCTTCAGCTTATGGTGGGGATAGTTTACCTCCTCAGCTTAGGAACATGATGTTCCATTAGTGAGTTTTGTGTCACTTCTTAAAATAAACTATAAAATTAAGACTTGCTGGCTTAGGTCATCATTAGCTGCTTAAATATTATGTATATTGAGATCCGGGACAATGAAGATTTGATATCATCTTACCATTGTGACAATATGGACTGATTTCATGTTGAGTCAGTTCAACGATTTTTTCCTGAGCAATATTTCCGTGAAGGTAAACACAGCTACGGAGAAAAGACGTCCACACCCGACATAGATCCGACAGGAAAGGTAACTTTGCGGGGTAAAGCAACTCCGTGCGTCTCGCTATCGTCAGTCTACTATCCACAACTTACCTAACGCTCAGACAATTACCTCTACTCAGCGCCGAATATTCCTCTGCAGCTGACACATTTGTCTCCTTTACCGGCCAATTCCCCATTCATGTCAGAGAAAGAATGTCACTGTATAGGTACCTAATAGCTATCGACGCACCCGCGCCGTCACCGCCACTGTATCCACCGATCAAACAATGAGAGTCCATATTTCCTGTCTGTCGCCCTGTTAATTCTCCGTGAACGGTGATTACTATGTCGACACGTCCGTCGTCCGTCAATGTGTCGCCAAATGGAGTCCAAACGGACACCTAAAAATGCCGCTACGATCGCGACCGGTTTGTGGTATACAATGTGGCAGCACACGGGACAATGTGGCAGCCGAGCACGGCAGGGGGATTTTTTCACCAGCAGTGACTGACAGACCAGGATGCGCCGTGGCAAAAAACAGGCCGGCATTGAAGAACAGGCTCACATCATGTTATTATAGACTTGGTCAAACACACTGCTGAATACAATTGATTTGATGCCCATGACTGTGGAAAGACAAAGCTTAAAAGAGGCAGTGGCGGATCCAGAGGGGGCCATGCCCCCTCCCCTGAGCATCGAAGGGGCATAATAGCCCGAGGAGCCCATAGCCAATGGAAATGACTCGAAACGAATTCTTCTCAGTGTTCAAACAACTTGCAAGTAAATTTGCGCACTCTGAACTCCAGAGGGCCCATTCTAGCTTGAAGAGGGCTAATTCTGGCTTGTAGAGTTCCATTTTGGCATGTGATTGTAAAGGGCCTATTTTGAACTTAAAGGGCCGATTCTGCTCTAGATTTGTCTTTAAAGCCAAAAAAGCTCACCAATTCTTCAGGGAGCCTAAAAAGGCCCTGTTTCACACGCCCTTGATGACATGCTTCCGCAGACAGGCTGCAGACATGTAATTCCGTGCATACGTTTCCCGCACCAAACTGCTACCGGGTCTCAGTTCCTCCCGACCTCGCCCTCTATCGACTTTGATCCATTTGTAGGCGACGGGGCCCAGCCTTATATCGACACACATAGCCGCATGTCCTCTCACGCCGTCTTTGTCTCTTTGTTCGTCGACGCGCCTGCCCTGCTGACCGCACCAGGCACCACCACAAAGAGAGCTGCCCGTCGCTGTGTGCCCTGCGGCTATCTGACGCAGACCAGGTCTCCCCGGGGCTCACAGTGCGGGCCAATAACGCACTCACCCGTACAGGGCGGAACGATCCCAATCCCGGACTATCGCGGTCACCCGGTACTGCTTTGTTCGCAGTTCGAACCCGGCGCAGCGATCATTTTAGTAGGCGCGAGCACTGAGCAGTCGTACGGAATAGGCGTGATTGGATGAGGAAATCACAGCCACGGATAATAATGTCCCAAAATTGACCCTAATGCGATAGTATCTGCCTACACGTGACTTCCTATGGAATTCGCTTTGTCGCTTTGTCCATCAGTACGCGTTTACTTCCGCTTTTTTATTTCGCTTTCTCTCTCTCTCTCTCTCTCTCTCTCTCTCTCTCTCTCTCTCTCTCTCTCGCTTTTCTCTCTCTCTTGCTCTCTCTCTGCTCTCTATCTCTCCCTCTCTTTCTCTCTCTCTCTCTCTCTCGCTCTCTCTCTCTCTCTCTCTCTCTCTCTCTAACTCTCTCTCTCTCTCTCTTCTCTCTCTCTCTCTCTCTCTCTCTCTCTTCTCTCTCTCTCTCTCTCTCTCTCTCTCTCTCTCTCTCTCTCTCTCTCTCTCTTCTCTCTCTCTTCTCTCTTCTCTCTCTCTCTCTCTCTCTCTCTCCTCTCTCCCTCTCTCTCCTCTCTCTCTCTCTCTCTCTCTCTCTCTCTCTCTCTCTCTCTCTACTCTCTCTCTCTCTCTCTCTCGCTCTCTTCCTCCCACTCCCCTACCTTCTCCTCCCCATGTATTTCCTCCCCTGCCTTCCCCTACCCCCTGCCCTCTCTCCCTCCTTCCCTGTCTTTCTCCGCCGTTTCGTCTCAGCAAATGTTTGCCAAGTTAAACGAACCCTGCAACACTGCACATCTCCGCCTGATCGCCTGCTCTCTGCCACTGTTGGCTGCGATGACAGTGCACGCGCCCCAGCTGTGACCGGGGCATCAAATCGGCTTCCTGGTCCCATCTCTAAGGACGACCCTCGCCGCCCGCCTGCTAAACCGCACCCGGAAGACACTCGTTGAATGGTGAGGGCCACGTGGCCGGACGGTGGTGTCTCGTGTCTCACGTCTGTGCTCTCGCTGTCTCTTCCTCCCTGAGGCCTGAGCGAAGCCCTACACACTACACAGGCGGGCAGCCAGGCGGCCAGGCTGGCGACTGCGTCCCGCGGGCGCCTGTAACTGTGTCAATTGTCTGAATTCGGCGCAGTAACGAGCTGAATTGGATGATTGTCGTCTCAGTGGGAGACGCGCGCAGAGCAGGCGGCGTGGAGGGTCGGCCGTCGGTGGCGCCTCCGCCGTTTACTGGGCACGNTCGCTGTCGCGCGGCCCGGTCTCGCTGTCACGCGGCCCGGTCTCGCTGTTCACGCGGCCCGGTCTCGCTGTCACGCGGCCCGGTCTCGCCCGGTCTCGCTGTCACGCGGCCCGGTCTCGCTGTCACGCGGCCCGGTCTCGCTCGGCCGTCCTTCTCCGTGTCGCTGCCGTCCTTCTCATCGTGGTTGATCTGCGTTGTTTTTGTCGCGGCTGTGTTTTGGTGCGTCGCTGCTGGCTGCCATCGCTCATCCTTATAGCCTTGGCTCATCCCTTACTTCCCGCTCGGCGGGTGTCATGGTTCGACCTGCTCGTTGTCCGTACCGTACCCCTATCCCGCATTCCTGGTGCGTTCTTTGTTTCACCTTGACGGACCAGGTTGATGCTGTTGATACTTGCTGTTGCCTTTACTGGCAGTTCTGGGCTACAGCCAGCGGCGTAGCCAGGATTTCGTCCAGGTGGAGGGCAAATGGGATCAGGGTGCCCTTGTAGTCAATGGGGGCCCACATAACTAAAACAGTACAGTGTGCTGTACAACAACGGCACATAAGTTTTTGCAGATTTTTGTGGGGGAGGTTAGGGGTCAAAATATCAAAATGAGGAAAATCTGATTTAATAATGTGGAAAAGAATTGCATTTTTTTTTGTTTTTCATTTGCAATTTGCTGAAAAACACGAATGTTTACGATTTTTCAAACAATTATAACATTTCCATCGAAATTCTCATCAATGCGCCACATTGCGTATGGTCCAGACATCTAAACATGTTATTGTGCGTTTGAAAGTGCTGTAAAAAAGTGTTAAAGCGAACTGTTTTGCCCAGTCATATAGGAAAATAGCAGCATAACCCAAATATGCGTAGAGGAACGGCACGATTTTTCACCTGCATGTTATACAATTTGTAGGTAAATTGCGCCGCGGAGCGGCGCGACAATTTTGAGTTGTATTCACTAGACAGTTGCATTTAACTGTTGAAAGACCCAGAGTCACTTCAGACTGTGTAGGGGTCCCTCCGACCTTTTCAACGCCCTTCCGACCTGTTCAGGGACTCATCTGTGATCCGCGAAAAAAATATGGTGAGTGGGTGATATATATATTTCAAAAAGAGAACTTATTCCACAATAAGAAAATTAAAATCAGAGCTTTCGGGTATATTGTAGCACCCTTCGTCAGCGATGAAGAGGCATTCGGTAACAGGTCATCGCTCGTATTTAAGACGAGGAATGACCAAGGGCGTATCCAGGATTTCGCCAAGGTAGTACGCGGTCTGTGATATGGGCCCCTGGGCACATACATTCTCCCAATGGACACAAGTCCCTGCATATTTTAGCTTTGCTATCACGATTTTAACTAGTTATTCTGGGTGTAGTCACTGCAGGCTGAGCAAGAAACTCCTCAGGCTGGCCAAGGGCTCCCTCAGGCCGACAGAGGACCTCTCAATTAGATAGAAGGTTCCTCAGGCCAACTGAGGCCCCTCGGAAAGCCAGAGGGTATATAGGCCTACCTATGGCCGCCTCAAGCTAGCCGAGGGTCCCCATAAGCTGCTAGAGGGCCCCTCAGGCCGAGAGAGGACCCCCCTCCTGCGGAATGAGGGCTACTCAAACCGATAGATAGCCCCTTCATGCCGGACCCCCACCTTAGGCCGACAGCGGGCCCCTTCAGGCGCCCTCATGTCGACTGAGGTCTCCTCAGGCCGACCAAGGGCCACCTTAAGCTGGTCGAGGGCTCACTCAGGCGGCCAGAGGGCCACTTAGGCTTCTGTAGGGCCCCTTAGGTCTACTGAAGACCTCTCATCAGGCCTACTGAGGGCCTCTCAAACCGACAGAAGGCCCCATCAGACCGATAGAGGGTCCCTTAGACCGACAGAGGGCCCCCTCATACCGACAGAGGGCCCCATCAGACCGACAGAGGGCCCCCGCAAACCGACAGAGGGCCCCGCAAATCGACAGAGGGCCCCGCAAACCGACAGATGCCTGCATAAGACCCCATCATATTGACAGGGCCCCTCAGACCGACAGAGGGCCCCTCAGACCATAGATGCCCTTCAGACCGATATAGGGCCTTTTCATGCCGACTGAGGGCCCCCTCAGGCCGACCAAGGGCCCCTTCAAGCCGACTGAGGGCCCCCGCAGACCGAAAGAGGGTTTTGATGCTACGTAAGGCGTTTGACGGGCGCCTGCCACCATCCAAAACACTGGGGCGTTCGGCCCCAGGGGGCCCTCGCTCGGTCGCCAGAGGGGCCCGCCAGGCCTCAAGGGGGGCATGGCCCCTTTGCCCCTCCCCCTTTGCTACGCCACTGACTACTCACTACATCACGAGGTGATGTCATGAGAAGGATGGCTGAAGCTTGAAGTATAGTGCATATTCGGTCTAGCTCTTTCAAAAACAACACGACTGGACTTAAAATCAGACTCCTCGGGATATGCTTACTCCGGAACATTTTGGCAGGGGTGGTTCTCCCATGCAGGCAATGCCTACCCCGTTCGGTAGTCTTCTTCCGATACCGATATTTATCTCCCTTTTTTCTCATTGATTTATATGGTTTTCTGCAATCGTAATTCGCAATGGGCCTATTTTGGATTCAATTTTTTCATAATTTTTCAAGAAAATGTGCTTCAGAACCATCAATTATAAATTGAATGCAAATGTAAGAAGAAAAAATAGCCTAAGCCTGCGAACCTCCTTCTTCTTAGATTCTCGACCAACCTGTGTACAAGTCTATTGAGTCCTGCAGTAGATCTAACTTATGAGGTAGGTAAATCGACAAGAAGATCAAGAAGAAGTAAGAACAAACCTTTTTAAGCGCAATTACTTCACAATTAAATATGACTGCAATACCAATTATTATTTGAGGCTCGTAGTAGCTTGCTACATGAGGTTCAATTATGATTTCGAAAAGCATAGTTCAACCACTTTTAGAATGAGGTATTGAGGTAGGTACCTATTTCCTCTAGAAATACATACCCACAACTTTTTGTCAAACACGTAATACAAATATGCATGTTAAGGCAAAAGTAGATACAATTTAACTCGACATAGGTATATTTTAAGTTTAGTATATACAAATTTGTGAGAGAGTTTTGCTAAGTTTCAATGTGAATTATTACAATCACGATGACAGCACCACCACCATCTAGGTATGATGCTAACCCTATTCCTGGAGGGATGAAAAGTATACGAATCTGTCGGGGGGGTATTCGCCCCCCTTCAGATATCGGCTGCCATAAGAGCTAGAAACATGAAACTTAGTATGTGGTTAGAATTGACAATTAACTCTATTTTATTAAATTTTGGTGACCTTGGGTCACTATCTTCAAGGTCAAATGACGTCATCAAATGTCATATTTGTCGAAGCATATTTTCAGGAAACCTTGCCATTATCTCGGAAACTATGGCAGCCAGGAGGAACCCGAAAAAAGTATTGTGAAGCATTTCTATTTGTATTTCACCACCATGGCATCATGAATGACCTCAGGTCAATGGTTTGGGCTGTAGAGGTCAACAAATGTTTTAAAAAAACTGTTTATCAGCAAAAGTGTGTTCGTTAATAACTTTTTATCTAAAACATATAGAGCGCATATTTTGATACCATCGTGTTTCTCTCGTCATTGCGGTTCGAATCATACCAGTTTTGTCAACTAAAATTTTGACCTCCGGGTCAAGGTAGGGTGACATAACAGTCGGTCAACCTGGCATATTAAAAGATGCGTATTGACGAGACAAACGTTTTGAGGTCATCTTCGAGTCTTTATGATGTTCCTGTCACGAGCTATTGATAAAAAAGTGTTCGTGACCTTGAATGACCTTTCAAAAGGTCACTGTCTAAAAATTCACCCTGTTCATCAAGATGGGCTCGAGATGGGCAAGATGGCAACTTCCGTCCCATATCGATCCTTCCCGTCATGGCGAAGGTGGTGGAGAGGGTGGTACAGCACCAGCTCCACCACTATCTCGCATCTAACCATCTCCTCTCCCCATCCCAGCACGGTTTCAGGCCCCGGCACTCTACCGAGACAGCCCTAATTAACATTCAGACCGGCGGCGTTTTCGCCAGGAATTCAAAGCCAAATTTCGCTCCTTTGTTTATCGATTTGAGTCGCTGCTTCGATGTCAAATCAATCATGCCGAAATTGCTAGAAAAACTGGGCAGCTTCCTGCATTGACACTTTCCCTGGTTTTCTAACTATGTCCCGGCCATACGCAGAGCGTCTGTCTCTCTTCAACATTAATCTCGGCATCTCGTCCCATCACTCAGGGCGTTCTCCGAGGCTCTTCTCTCGGCCCGCTACTTTTCACTGTATTTGCCAATGACCTCAGCCTGCATGCCGCTGGCGCTTTTGTCGCACATTACGCCGACGACACCCAGGTTCTCGTCTCTGGCCCAAAATCCGCCCTTCCGGCTCTGATTATTGGTAACATGGAAGCAGCCCTATTCTCCCTGGACGCGTATTTTCGGTCAAGTGGTCTTAAAGTAAACGAAACAAAATTTGAGCTTCTCCCTATCGGCACATCGGCAAACTTACGTTAATAGCCCTCGTTCACAGTGAAATTTCGCAGCAACGGAAATCTCGCGTTTCCCCCCAAGGTAAACGAAGCAAAAAAAATTAAAAATCGGGGGGGGTATCACTTTTTTTCGACCGCTATACCTTTCTGGGATTCCCGTTGAGCACTGTCTCGGGAAGTGTGTTGGCATCCGACCGCCATTTTCACCTACGTCACTACCTACCCCCCCCGGCTCCCTACCCACCTTGTCTCGGCCTGGTCTTCTCGCACATCACTCGGAACTGGCAGTATACGGTAACGGTTCTGGCAAAAATCTGGCTACCATCCCAAAAATATTCAACTTTGCGGCTCGCATCATTTCTGGAAAGCGCAAATTCGATCACATTTGTGCGAGAAGAACTGGGTTGGCTGGATTCCCCGGACTTGGTCGTCCACCACACACTGACACTCCTCACAAGGTCCGTCGCACTGGGCAGCCTGAGTCTCTGGCCGTCCAGTTTGTACAAACCGCGAGCGACCCAAACCACGTGCGTAGCACCCGCGAGACGGCCTTGCCGAGTCTTCCCAACATAGACGGCTCAGCGCGGGGGAAATGGATTAGCGGCACCAGCGGCTTAACGACACGTTGGGGGGCCGAGGCGGCAGGATAGCACACTTGGGAGATACGAGCGAGGGGGAGAGGGACGCCAGGTCAAAACGGAAGGACGGGGCCGCGGGGGAGGGGGTGGGTGGGGGGACTGCCACCGCGCAATGGAGGGAGACGGCAGTGTGTCAAGAGTGGCCGTGGATACCACAGCGCGATGCTCAGTGGAGAGGCGATTTTTATTGATTTTTTTTTTTTCTTCGCGCGACCGACCGGTTGTTTTCTTGCAGCAGGGGAGGATGGCTGTGGAAAAGGACATAACTGGCGGGGGACCGGCCAACATCAGCCAAAAGGGATAAGGGAGGGCATTGCTGTGCAGTGTGCAGGACGCAGCACGGCGACCCCAAAGACAGTTCGCACACCGTGCCGCTGACCAGTACAACTCGCTGCCACCGGAGTTTACCGTCATGCCTATCGCAGTGTTTGGGCGCGCACTGAAGGGGAGACTGGCGTCTGGTGACCATGACGATCGCCGCTGATGGGCTGATGTGATACAGAGTCCTGTGATATGTTCATTTATAGTTTTACATGTACTTTATGCTTGTATTTTATGCAGACTGTAATATGTTCATTTATACTTTTAACTATGGTGTATGCATGTCTTTTATGCAGACTGTGATATGTTCATTTACAGGGGCGTAGGAACTCATTTGAAGTTGGGGGGGGGGGGCAAAAGGCATTTTGAAGTCAATTCTTTCCATGCAACTTCCATAGGCGTAATGTTAAAATCCGAAAATTGTTTGGGGGGGGGGGCAGTTGCCCCCTGGCCCATAGGCTCTACGCCTACTGTTCATTTATCGCTTTTTAACTGCACTGTATGCTGTTTTTTTTCCCACTTCACGCCAACGTGTGACTTGTGCCAAGAACTCAGCTTCTTTGGTTCGGCCATGTACGAGGGGATGGCTTCTTCGAGGTCAATAAATAAATAAATGAAATGGGCCTAAGATAACATGATGCTGAAATAATTGGATTGCTACAATGTGTTAAACCGTTTTTTCACTATATATTTATATTGGAAGGTTAGCATTCGACCTGAAATCAGGTCATCAAATATTTAGATATCACCCTGAAACTTTCAAAACATGTTAATTTGCATGTTTTATTTTACATATATTCCGGGTTTTTGAAACGTCATGAAAATAACAAACTTGTATTATTTTGTGAACAAAATACGTTTTTCGAAATTTTCGGAATTCAAAATTTTGAAATTTCGAGATTCCCATCTGAAAGAACAATCAATTCTCTACCGATTTCTGTTTTCGCTAAACCTTCCCTTAAACACACAACTCTCCACGAGTGCTTAACCATGCAAAGATTTTGTGTCAAAACGGCCGAACACGCCCCCCTAAAAACTGTCTTGGACCCCCTCCTAATGATTTAATTTGGGAAAAAGTACACCATTCGATGCACCATGAAATGGTAGGAAAAGTCAGCAAGTTTGAAGATTCTGGGATGAGGTATGGATGAACTGAACAGCGAAAAACCTCAAGAAGGGGGCGATTCGCCCCCCCCCCCCCGACAGTAATAGGGTTAAGAGAACTGCAGCTTCTAGTCACCTGTATCATGCAGCATTATCGATGCGCCTACATAAGGAAATATTATCGATATGAAGATATTAATACATATGATTATCGCTGTTTTTATGATAATGCTGCCTTGCCTACCTAGTTTCAAGGGCCCAGCGCCGCCCCTACATTGTGTCTTAACAGCTTCTGTGTGTAACTGTGGAACAGTGTCTTTTTTATCAATAAGGATTCTCCAGAATGCCTATAAAAATGTAATGCTGGCAAAGTTTATGTTTCTCGCCTCTGGCATCCGGCACAATGTGTTCCTGTCGCAATGTGGTCCAGCCGGTCTATGACTCAATGTGGTCCAGCCGGCATATGACTCAATGTGGTCCAGCGGCCTATGACTCATGTGGTCCAGCCGGTCCTATGACTCAATGTGGTCCAGCCGGTCCTATGAACTCAAGTGTGGTCCAGCCGGCTATGACTGAATGTGGCAGCCGCATATGACCATGTGGTCCACAGCCGGTCTATGACTCATGTGGTCCAGCCGCCTATGACTCATGTGGTCCCAGCGGGCATATGACTCAATGTGGTCAGCCGCATAATACTCAATGTGGTCCAGCCGGCATATGAAATCAATGTGGTCCAGCCGCATGTGACTCCATGTGGTCCAGCCGGTCTATGACCTCAATGTGGTCGCAGCCGGCCTATGACTCAATGTGGTCCAGCCGGCATATGACTCAATGTGGTCCAGCCGGCATATGACTCAATGTGGTCCAGCCGGTCTATGGCTCAATGTGGTCCAGCCTGCCTATGACTGGAGCGGTCGTCAGCTGATGGCTGGCTGGTCCGTAGCCGGGGCCTGTGCCAGATCGATGACGGGGCTCGCCAGTTATGGCGACGCCCTGGTCACCAGGGCAGCATAAGCACACCCATATCAACACACATGTCAAACGGGACAACACTCCAGGCCGGCACACCCCTATCAACACACATGTCAAACGGGACAACACCCAGACCGGCACACCCCTATCACACACTGTCAAACGGACAACACTCCAGCCGGCACAACGATCACAACATGTAAACGGAACAAACTAAGCTCCAGGGGCACACCCCTATCAGAACACACATGTCAAACGGACAACACTCCAACCGGGCACACCCCTATCAAACACATGTCGAACTGGACAACACAGCAAGGCGGCACACTCCCCTATCAACACACATGTAAACGGGACAACACTCCAGACCGTGCACACCCTATCAACACACATGTCAATACGTGACAACACACGCAGGCGCAGACACCCCTATCAACACGCATGTCGAACTGGAACAACATCTCAGCCGCACACCCCTATCAACACACATGTCGACTGGACAACATCCAGGCCGGACACCCCTATCAACACACATGTCAAAAGGACAACTACTCGCCAGGCCGGCACACCCCTAATCAACAACATGTCGGAACTGGGACAACACCCAGACCGCACACCCCTATCAACACACTGTGAACTGGGATCAAACAACACCAGGCCCGGCACACCCCTATCACCACATGTCAAACGGGACAACATCAGACGGCAGCACCCTATCAACACACATCCAAACGGGGACAACACCAGCGCCGGCACACCCCTACCAACACGCCATGCTCGAAACTGGACAACACTTCCAGGCCGGCAACACCCTATCAACACTGTGAACTGGACAACACTCCAGGGCCGGCACACCCCTATCAACACACATGTCGAACTGGACAACACTCCAGGCCGGCACACCCTATCAACACATTTTTTTTTTCTTTTCTTTTTTAAAGCCGCCACCATTAATAGTGACAAGAGTGCCCCACGCCTGCGAGACCGCACAGAACCGCAAAATTACCTTTCTTTAACACCAGAGAACAAAAGAGAAATGTCGCGCATCCAGCTAAGAAATGGAAACGAACCATAAAAAGCATAGCAGGAGGGGACTAGGGTGTTAGATGTGGTTTTATACAAGAAGCTGAAAGTCGTCATCCTCTGAAAACAGCAAATGACTGCCCCCAGCTACGTCCGCAGATTTCACATTCATTCATGGGGTTAGTAGAGGGATCAGTCACACGGGCGGAGGACAAAGTCTGGTCAATTTTCAGCGTTTTCGCTGGTGATTTCATGAACGCCACTCAGGCTAAGCGTAGCTTGTTGCGAGTGGGGATACTGAAGCCAGCGCCATGAATGGTTATACCTATGACCTACATTAATGAAACTTATGAAAGCAAATGTATTTGACTAGCTCAGTGTGTTTTATTTTGTTTTTTGTAATGTTAGTTGGGACCTGTGATCATTTACACGATTCTGTCCATAAGTAACCTTTTCCATCACTTCTTAAATGTTTATTTCGAGCGTGGACGTCGTTCTCGGCAAAGTTTCTTTGATATTACGTTGTCCCATAATTTTGGTCCCATCGCATGCAAATGTTAAAAAGTCTTATTAATTTTTAGTTGACAAATTTTTGTTTTGGAAAGTGATTAACTGCTCAACCTATCAACACATGTCGAACGGACAACACACAGGCCGGCACACCCTATTTAAGCGACACATGTCGACTGGATCATACACTCAGGCGGCACACCCTATGAACACACATGTCAAACGGGACAAACACCAGGCCGGCACACCCCTATCAACACACATGTCAAACGGGACAACACACCAGGCCGGCACACCCCTATCAACCCACATGTCAAACGGGACAACACTCTTGGCCGGCTCAACCAGGGGCGTAGGAACTCATTTGAAGTTGGGGGGGGGGGCAAAATGCATTTTGAAGTCGATTTTTCCATGCAACGTCCATAGGCGTAATGTTAAAATCCGAAAATGTTTGGGGGCAGTTTGCCCCCGGCCATAGGCTCTACGCCTATGGGCACAACCCTATCAACACACATGTCAAACGTCCAGCACCGACGTGCCAACAGTGCTCAGTAAAGATTGACAGCGAATCAAGATCACTCTTTCCAGGATCTTTGAGCTCACAGTTGCCAGGGCAATGGGCCATAATTGTCTTTAATCGGACACTTACCATGCTTATCCTTAAAATGGACTCAGAATCACTTTGAAAAAGAAGGCAGGCAAGAAAGTATGACTCACATCATCGATAAACACAATGAAAGGTGAGTAGCACAAGGAACACGCAGCAAATTTGAAAGTGTTCAGCACTCAGCTTCATCACAGCAGATCAGCGGACCAGAGGACACAGTTCCCCATGAATTATTGGATTCAGTGACCGTTCAGTTACAGCAATTGGTGCAGTCCTTGCGTCCAGAAACATTCAGCTGTCTTAAGCAATCAATCCCTGGAGCTTATCGTCATGTACGCTATTCAGAATATTCAGAAAAAGGTCTGTCCCACATATTTGCATGTTTACCTCACACTGAGACCTGACGCAGAATTGAGAAAGGAGGAGCACTGTTAGTCTTTCGGGACTTCTTTCCAAAAAATAGTCATATTACGCGGACTATTTCGAAACTTATCTGCCCGTAGTTAGCTCTCAGATCTTTCTCAATTTCTTTAAACAAAACGGAGGGCGTATTTAAACTGTGATTTTGCAATGCACACTGCTGTAGTATAGCCCTGACGAGGTTTTATACAACGCCCAGAGAGAGTAAAGATCACCGTAGAGCGTATGCTTTTCTTCACAAACTCAGTCCATCCTGGGATGATACGTTTTACCCCGAGCGTGTTTCCTGTAGCAATATAGGTTCGAGAGGCATTCTAAAAGACATTTAATAATTTAGCATATATACACTGATAGCAGCATTATGCAACTGGACAGTCCACGAGTACGACAGTACATAAACACATATGGAACATCGATGATTGAAAGCTCCTTTTAACAAACTTGGCAATACTCATTATGCTAGAACATTTAATCACTGATGTCCAGCAACTACCCTCTAGAATCATTCTCGTCACTATTTCCGGACAACTATTTGATATACGAAAGCTCGAGCTTTAGGAATTTGTGAAATGATCGCGAGCTCGCAATCGTTTGAAATCTATCCCACATCACAGAGCAGAGAGTAAGACACACCCACCAGTACAAACAATATGGTAGAGGCAGATTTCGGTGCCACTTCCATCTTCGATATGCGTAACAGAAGTCTGGGGCAACATCAAAACATCAGCAACTTTAAGTCAGATTCATAACAAAGGGATTGAAGCTCCCTTCCAAATCAGATGCTTGTAAAATGTCTGCATTAAAGTCGCCCAAAATGCAACTATGGTGATTCAGAAGACCATCACGATGGATTTTAATTTGGCCAAATATATAACATATTGATCGACATCTTTTTGATCATATGGCCATAAACACCCAGAAGAAGGGATTACTTCTGTCATTAATAAGGCATTCCAATCCAACTATTCCGGTCATCATCAAACGAAAGAAGGCTTCACAAAAGGGGCTAAGGTATTCCATAGCACGGCAACACACAAACGCCTTCCCATGATTGTTTAGAGAAGGGAGTCAGAAGGGAAGCCAGTGCTCCTGTAAGAAAACGATTGTCAGAAAGATCAACATAATCTACTATTCCACAATATTAACGTTAGATGATCTTGCAATTAGTAGGAACTGATACGAATCATGTTGAAAGGGAAGAGCGACACATACAGAATTCCGGAGGGTACAAATCACTGTGCCACACCACATCCATTCAGTTGGTGGCGCAGTGACGCTTGATGCCTGCACTGTCCACGGCTGGTCCGTGCTCGAAAAAGAAGCGACGCACCACCAGGCCTGTGCCCAAAGCCCGGGTCCAAGAACGTTATCAATAGAGGGTTCACAATGTCCAGGCGAAAAAGAACTATACTGTCATATTTAGTCTAGGCTTGAATGGCAGTTACCTCAATCATGCGCCGTCTGCTCCATCCACAATACTCTTTTGATAGCAACCTCACGGTCCGAGGCGGCAGTCGAGACATAAAGATGGAGAAGACGGCTTCACGGCAGCTACGCCTTGATTGACCGTTGTCCTGGAGCCGACTCACCGTCTTGCGGTAAATCGTCCTGCTGGAGGACCCACTGCAGTGTGGGTGATGGGCCGACTCGAGCGAGCAATCAGGTGGCGGGCTTCCGCTTGGGAGTGGGGCCCTTCGCTCGCTTCCTCGATTGGCGATACTCCACTCGTGGCGTCAGGTTCAGCCAGCAGCGTTGCGGACGACTTCTGATGTAGCTGGGATCACTTAGATACAATCTCTCCATTGCAGCAGGCGCTACGGTTGACCAACGCAGTGTTTTCAGAAGAGCCCGACAGAGAACATCGGTGTCGCTGGCTGGCAAGTAGCAGACGTCGAGGGGCTCTGTGGTTAGAGAGAAGCCACTGTCAACTCTTTTTGAAGTACTCGGCCGTTACTGTCAGAATCTTCCTGCGCCAAATCCTTCAAATTCGCCATTCCACATCCTGAAGCTGCTGCTTGCGCAGAGAGTGACATCAAAGATAGCTAGGAGGTTTGCTTTGCTCGATTATGCAAGTCTACAACAACTTAGGAAGAGTTACTCAGTTCACACAGTACCAGCATCTTGAACAATATCCTTCAAGTCATGCTCGTTCTTGTGTGGGCCACGTTTTAGGTACCAGCTTCTTTATTGTATTCAAATCGACATTTTCACAGATAGAAAGATTTTTTTGCAGAATTAACTTCGCTGTCAGTAGAAGTTCTCAGTGCAGTCGATATCAGGTGTCAGTAGGTACACGTCGGATCTTGGCCAACATGTAACACAGTAGTTCATTAAGATCAAGGCCATGGCGTGACCTACCAAAGTGGGTCGCCTCCCAATATTTCAAATGCTTATTAACAGGAAAATACCGAATGAAATTGTATAATGCTGCGGCCTTGGAATTAAAATTGCATTAGAAACAAAATTTGCTAATTTATACACATATTAAGTTGTTAAATACTCCTAAATATGGTTTATGGTATTAGGTTAGGTTAGGTTAGGTTGGGTTGGGTTGGGTTGGGTTGGGTTGGGTTGGGTTGGGTTGGGTTGGGTGGGTGGGTTGGGTTAAGGTTAGGTTAGGTTAGGTTAGGTTAGGTTAGGATAGGTTAGCTAGGTAAAAAAAAATGCCAGATGCTGTTGCTTTTCAATGAAATAGACATTTCATATTTCAAACATTATAGCTCATACGAAGAAAACAGACCCCGCCGGTAACAGTTTGGTAGCACTCGGGCGTTGGCGATCAAAACTACTGACCATAGGGTTCCAATGTTAAAGCGACGATTTTCAGACGAGTCTGGCTCGTAACCTATGGGACATATTTCAATTCAGACTTCTGCAACATATAGCTGTGAGGCTTGGCTACAACGTTTTTATTTACCATTTTTCTATTTTCTGGGCAAAAAAAGGTGAAATCGGCTGGGGGTTAAAAAATATTGGAGCGCCCAATGCCGACGTGGCGTACATGGAAGTGGCGACTGCAGCGCATCTATAATGCTAGTAGAAAGCGCTTTGGTTGTTTTTATTACCGCTGTCCCATATGCTACCAAAGATACTGAAATCTATCCTTTTTCGACTATGCTTCAGTAGATTTGCTGGAAGTGAATTCAATAAATTTATATTTAATCTATGGAAATGCAAGTTAATGATACAAAACAATACTGTTTATTTATCATAGGCAAAATATTTTTCCAAAAAAATGTATGTTATCTAATTCATTTGGGCGCTACATTCCTTACCGTTCTAACCGGTGTCTAGTTACCCTGCATAAAACGATTCATCGGTGCCGCGCGTGTCCGTCGCGAACAGCGTTGTGCGTGGGTGCGTCATAGACGCTGTTGGTGCTGCGGACCAATCCGTACGGTCGGAGGAGGGGAGGGGAGAGGGAGTTGTGGTTTTGTGCTGTCCCTGACGTTACGTGCTCTCCCTCGTCCTCCCCCGTGTTCCCCACATGGGGAGTGGGGCCACCAGATGTGGCCGCCCCGCTCCCGTCAGTCGGGCTCGAGTCGTAATACAGTGTACACGTGCTGCCGCTCTCTGAGGTGTTCATAATTCAACGTTGAATATATTGAAACAAAAGCTAGATATGTTAAGCTTTCAATGCCACACGCATAGCGTATGGCATGCCACACGCATAGCGTAAGGTAATTCAATGCCACACGCATAGCGTAAGATAATGCAGAAAAATAGATCAAGAAGTCAATATTTCCCTTCAATCGCGTATAACATGTGTTAACCATTCCAGCGATGTCTCCTTGCACTGTCTAGAGCGCCAACAGAGTGTAACGAGACTGACATTTGTCGTTATGATGTCCCATGGAGAGGACGTCACTATTGCACTTCGACACTGTCGGATTTGATAGCGACGGTAGGATTTGCCGGCTTTAACTTACATTAGCCTGGTGGCAACAACCTTCTTCCTATATTTTTTGGGAAGAGTCCAGTATAAATAACCGCGACAAATTTACGTATTCCCATCCATCATCATGATTCATGCCTAACCTCCAATAAACGAGATGGTTAAATGCACCGAGTGAGTTAAGGTCTACTGCAATAGCTTATCCCACTTCCAGCCGTTTGAAGCCTGTCTTTTTTCCGCAGGTGATGGACAAGAACCAGAAGCGGTCCAAGCGGCGGTCAAAGAGGCCGGCCGCCTCCGCCGAGGAGCCCCAGGAGGAGACGCACGTCGACGAGCGCGGTAACGTACTGCGCGTGCAGCGCTCTACTAGCTCTGAGATCGCCGAATCGGTGGACGAGGCCGGAGCGCCCGTGTTCGTCGAGCGGGTCTGCACTCAGGTGCAGAGCTCTGGCAGCCTCGCCGGCAGCGAGCCTCGACTGGACGCTCGTGTTCCAGGGTCGTCCGAGGTCGAGTATGTAGACGAAGACTTTGAGCTACCGGAGCCGAAGACGGAGACGCAGACGGAAGAGTATGAGGACGAGGAGGGACGGCGGGTCGTCGTTACGACAACAATCACCACCACCTACGAACAAACGGAAGACGAAGAGGGGAATACGGTCATCCTTGAAAAGGTGCACCGAAGAGTGCAGCGGACAGTTTATGTCGATGGTGAGGCGATTTCGGAACACATGGAGGAGCCAAACACGGGACAAAGCGGGACGAAAGACACGAGTGTGGTTTACGTGGACGAGGACTTCCAGATTCCCGAGTCTTCTGAGACGACCACTGTGCAAGAGTTTGTCGATGAAGAAGGTCGTCGGGTTGTGGTAAAAACGACTACAAGGACCACCTACGAAGAAACTGTGGACGATGACGGAAGTACTGTGATCTTGGAGAAGGTGCAAAAGAAGGTACAGCGCACCGTCTACGTCGATGGCGAGGTTGTAGAGGAGACATTTGATGCACCTGATGGCGCCGACGAGTGCATCGAGCTACCGCCTTCAAGC
This sequence comes from Semibalanus balanoides, assembly GCA_014673585.1. Taxonomy (NCBI): domain Eukaryota; kingdom Metazoa; phylum Arthropoda; class Thecostraca; order Balanomorpha; family Balanidae; genus Semibalanus; species Semibalanus balanoides. The sequence continues at coordinate 70,530 of VOPJ01009309.1, forward strand.
GAGAGAGAAGAGGTAGAGGAACATATCGACGAACTCAGAAGGAAGGTTGTGATAAGGTCCGTTTATACTACTACGTATGAACAGGACAGTGATGCGGATGGAAATATTGTGATATTAGAAAAGGTTCAGAAACGAGTCTTTCGTACCGTGTTTGTTGATGGGAAAGAAGTTGTTGAGGAGGTTCCGGACCCGACGAGAAAGCAGTCCATCGAGTATGTCCTTGAGCTGCCTGAACCGAAAACAGAAGAACACGTGGAGTCCCACCTCGATGAAAATGGCAAGAAGTGCACTATCAAGACTATTACTCGAACAACATATGAAGAAGGGAAAGATGATGATGGAACACCGGTGATACTTGAGAAAATACACACGACCAGAATCACCTACGTTGATGGAGAAGAGATTGTTGAGGAAATACCCGCGCTGGTGGACGATCACATGACTATGGCTCCTTCGAATAGCTTTACTCTTCCTAAACCGCAAGTTACAGAGGAGGAACGGGAGTACATTGATGAGCTGGGCCGAACGGTTGTAGAAAATGTCACGACCACCATCACATACCAAAAACAACAAGATGAAGATGGCTGTTATTTCATTCTGGAAAGCGAGCATCGTCGTGTCACGAAAACTGTTTACATGGACGGGGAGATTGTGGAGGTTATCCGAGAGCCTTCGCCAGAGCCAGTTTTGCTGCAAAAGTCTACGAATGACGTCGAGGGTGGCGTGAGCCGAAATCAGCCACAGACGAAGACAGTCTTGCTTGAGGAGCTGAAGCTACCAGAGCCGTCATCGGTGGAAGATGTCGTGGAGCGTACAGAACCAGATGGACGAAGGATTGTCACACGAACCATCATAACAACCACGTACAATACTGAACAATCCGATGCCGGAGAAACTACGATATACGAGACAGTTCACCGCCGAACTATTCGGACCGTGTATTTGGGGGACCAGATTGTGGAGGAAGTTGAAGAACCAGCGCTGCAACCAACTGTGACAAAGAAAACAGCCGAGCATATGGTTGAACTATTGGGTCAGTCTGTCAAGATAGACGACATCGAACTCCCCCAGCCAAAAACAGAAGAACACGTGGAGGAAACCACTGATGAACAGGGCAGAAGAGTTGTTAGCAGAATTTTGACATCGACTACGTATGAGAAAGAGTCAGATGAAGATGGTAACATTCTGATTCTGGAAAAAGTACATTGTCGTATTCGCCGGACAATCTACGTCGGTGACGAAATTGTTGAGGAAATTGATGAGCCTGATGCCGTGAGTACCGTCCAAAGCCCGACGCAAGCCACTCGTCAGACAACCTCTGTGTGGACAAAGGAATTGAAGCTGCCAGAACCCTCCTCAGTGGAAGATATTGTAGAGCAGACAGAGGCAGATGGCCGGAAAGTGGTCACGAGGACGATCACAACGACAACGTATAGTGCTGAGACGTTTGAAACTGGTGATGTCATTATATATGAAAAGATTGATCGTCGCATTGTCCGAACGGTGTATATGGGAGACAAAGTCTTGGAGGAGGTAGAAGAACCTTCAGAAGAACCCATCATAACAAAGAAAACAGCAGAGGAAATAACACAGGTTCTTCAGGAAAGTTCTCCGATTGGTGATACTTCACTCCCAGAGCCAAAAACTGAACAAAATACTGTGGAACGGGTAGACGAAGAAGGCAAACGCAATGTCATCAAAACCGTGACCACAACGACGTATGAGAAGGACACTGATGATCGAGGGAATTCTCGTTATCGAGTTTGGAGGAAAGTACAAGCGTCCGCTCTTCAGAACAATTTACATTGGTGATGAAATTGTAGAAGAAATTGAAGAGACCGCTTCTGACACTCAAAGCATGCACACGCCATCGGCAGATGATCAGACAAAGGTCACAACTAAACGTGAGACACCAACTTCAAAAGTTGATGAGCTCAAGCTACCTGCACCCTCCACTATGGAAGATGTTGTGGAGCACACTAAACCAACGGTAGTAGAGTGGTGACGAAAAACCATAACGACAACAACATACGCAGGCCAAGAAGAGGCAGGTGTAACTTGTCATTATGAAAGGTCCCAAGCGGCGTGTCATTCGGACCGAACATATCTTGGAGATCAATTGGTTTGCGGCGAGAGTTTTGAGAACCCATCTGTGGAAACCAACTTTAGCCGAAGAAGAATTCTGAAGAGGTGCTAGAGTTAGCGCAGAAAAGGACATTTCCCGTCGTCGAGCGTAGAACTCACCTGAGCCAAAAAAACGGAAGAAATACTGAGGAAAAAGGTTGGACGAAGAAGGCAGACGCATTTGTGCATCAAATACCGTGGACCAACAAAACGACGTATGAGAAGGACACTGATGACGATGAGAATATTTATATCTTGAGAAAGTCCAGCGTCGCATCTTCAAACAATTTACAATTGGTGATGATGTGTGGAAAGAAATTGAAGAGGCCAGACACGGGCGTTTCATGTATTATCTCAAGCATGCGCGCACATGCCATCGGCACCTGCATCCCGACATAAAGGGCCATAAAACGAAACACAGAAAAGAATAAAACGAAGAGACAACCCCAGAAGCTTCTATATAATGGTGACTCAAGCTCCTGAACCACTCCACTGTGGAAAGAGTTGTGGAGCACACTAAACCAGACGGTTAGTGAGAGTGGTGACGAAAAACTCATAACGACAAACAACATCGAGGCCCCAAGAGAGGCAGGTGAACTTGGTCTTTATGAGATATCACATCCGGCGTGTCATTCGGACGACATATCTTGGAGATCAAGTGGTTGCGGAAGTTGAAGAACCCACTGTGGAACCAACTTTGTCGAAGAAGACTTCTGAAGAGGTGCTAGAGTTAGCGCAGAAGGACATTTCCGTCTTCGACGTCGAACTCCCTCAGCCAAAAACTGAAGAAAAGACTGAGGAAAAGGTGGACGAAGAAGGCAGACGCATTGTCATCAAAACCGTGACCACAACGACGTATGAGAAGGACACTGATGACGATGATAACATTGTTATCTTGGAGAAAGTCCAGCGTCGCATCTTCAGAACAATTTACATTGGTGATGAAATTGTGGAAGAAATCGAAGAGCCAGACACCGCTTCTGACACTCAAAGCGTGCCCATGCCATCGGCAGATGATCCGACAAAGGTCACAAGGAAACGTGAGACACCAACTTCAAAAGTTGAAGAGCTCAAGCTACCTGCACCCTCCACTATGGAAGATGTTGTGGAGCACACTAAACCAGACGGTCGTAGAGTGGTCACGAAAAACCAAATAACGAACAACGACATACGGGCCAAGAAGAGGCAGGGTTGACTTTGTCATTTATGAAAAGATTCCATCCGTGTCAATTTCGACGACATATCTTGGAGATCAAGTGGTTGCGGAAGTTGAAGAACCCACTGTGGAACCAAGTGTGGCGAAGAAGACTTCCGAAGAGATGCTAAAGTTAGCGCAGAAGGACATTTCCGTCGTCGACGTAGAACTCCCTGAGCCAAAAACTGAAGAAAAGACTGAGGAAAAGGTGGACGAAGAAGGCAGACGCATTGTCATCAAAACCGTGACCAACAACGACGTATGAGAGGACACTGTTAAGACGAGAGATATTGTTATCTTGGAGAAAGTCCAGCGTCGCATCTTATAGAACAATTACATTGGTGATGAAATTGTGGAAGAAAGTTGAGAGCAGAACACCGTTTCGACACTGCAAAGCATGCCACATGCCATCGGCAGATGTCGACAAAGGGTCACAAAGAAACGTGAGACAGCCAACGTCCAGTTTGATGAGCTCAAAGCTTCACCTGCACCCTCCACTATGGAAGATGTTGTGGAGCACACTAAACCAGACGGTCGTAGAGTGGTCACGAAAACCATAACGACAACGACATACGAGGCCCAAGAAGAGGCAGGTGAACTTGTCATTTATGAAAAGATCCATCGGCGTGTCATTCGGACGACATATCTTGGAGATCAAGTGGTTGCGGAAGTTGAAGAACCCACTGTGGAACCAAGTGTGGCGAAGAAGACTTCTGAAGAGGTGCTAGAGTTAGCGCAGAAGGACATTTCCGTCTTCGACGTCGAACTCCCTGAGCCAAAAACTGAAGAAAAGACTGAGGAAAAGGTGGACGAAGAAGGCAGACGCATTGGTCCATCAACTGTGAACCCACAACGAGCGTATGAGAAGGACACTGATGACGATGAGAATATTGTTATCTTGGAGAAAATCCAGCGTCGCATCTTCAGAACAATTTACATTGGCGATGAAATTGTGGAGGAAATTGAAGAGCCAGACACTGTTGCTGACAACGAAAGCAAGTCCACATTGGGCGGTGAAACGCCGCGGGTTCTTGACGCGTTTATCACTAAGAAACATTTATCTGAGGTTCAGAAGCTTCAAATGGTGGAAGGGGAATGCAAGGAGGTTACTCTTCCGGAACCCACGGTCGAAGAAACAACTGAAGAGTTTACGGAGGACGATGGCAGACGTGTTGTAGTACACACGACTACTACCACTACATATGACAAGCGAGAGGAAGAGGGAATTATTGTTATTGTGGAACGCGTTCAGAGGCGAGTGAGAAAGACAATCTACGTTGACGATGAACTAGTCGATATCATCGAGGAACTTCACGGAAGTGCAGACGAATCGTCTTCCGCTGAGGACGCACCGGCTCTTATTGAATGGAACGAGGAATCAGATACGACAGCAGATACCTACAACAGCGAGCCTGTTACACCAGTGAAGATTCCTGCTATTCCTCACGACGACGACTCAAAACTAGACTCAAAGCCCCTGTCGTCTGAAAAACTTGCAGCCCCTACGAAGGTAACTGAAGGTGAGCCCGAGAAGCTTCCGGAAGAGGATCGTGTCATCGTTCACAAGCTGGAAGAGTTCATCCGCTACATGCCAGCACTTACCGGTAGACTGGTTGAAGAACCGCAAGTAGATGAAGAGGAAGTGGAGAAAGTTGAGGATGGACGGAAAGTCACGTACAAGTTTATTACCATCACTGTCTTTGAGGAGAGACTAGACACCCATGGAGAACGTCATACCGTAAAACGGTTGGTAAAGCATGTCATCAAAACGACGTACGTTGATGGGAAACCGATCGTTGAAGAAAGCTGCGAACCAGAAATCATGCAGGAGATGACCAAAGATTATTCGCCGGTAAAGGGAGAGATGCCTGAAAATGTGAGTGCGATTGTGCCCGCTGAGACGGAATGCGTTGTCGAACAGCTGCCGCGAAGCGATCAGCCACGCCCAGCAACAGATTCAACAGCGGTTTATCCTATAGGTAACGTAGACACAGTCGCCCCAGCACGTACAAAACTTGCGAAGCAAACTGTACGGGTAAGACCGACAGAAAGGCAGAGTGGCGCTCCAAAGTCATCGCCTGAGAAGAACAAACCTTCACACAAGACCGACCCCGATGACATAGACCTGCCTGAGATGTCAACCAAACACACAGAAATCCCACTAGAAAGAGAGGATCAGAAGGAAGGAAGCGCGTCTCCGTTAAATGTGAGCGACGTATTGACAATCACAGTTGAGAAACCGTGGCATGATAAGGCCCAGATAGACATGGCTGAAACATTGTATCATACGAGGCTTGTGCGCAAGGAACTGGATGAGCAGGAGGAAAGTGGACCTGATCCTGAGGAATGTGATGCGATATCAATCAAGAAACCTTATTTGGCAGATGAGCATGATATGCCACGTAAACCGAAAAGTGACATTGTGCCAATTTATCCTCCTTGTGGACCATTTTGGCTGAACACATTCGAAGTATATGCAGCAGAAAGGATGTATCACGAAAACGCTGCCGCCAAAAACGCGCAGAAGTCAAACGAACGGAATCAGGAGCCGACCGTAGTTCGAATATTATCTGCTAAAACAACCGCGAAAGACAACATTTTGGTAGACATGATCACTGGCTCTCTTCCGAATGACCCTTCTCGATTATACCAGCTGCAGGACGCAGAAAAATCATTTCATGAACGAAAGACAGCGATGAGACCAAAAGAGGAACGCGTTGTCTCAGCAGAATCCCAAGTTGAAGTTGATGAGAAACCCGAAGTAGCCGTGAAACCAGAGCCTCAATCGCCAGCAGCTCAATCAGCCACGCCATTGACAGAAACCTCAGAGCAGTCTCCCATCAACCTAGCTCTGGAGGCAGAAGTGCGACCTGTAGAAGATATTAGTAATGTTATGGAGAAACATTTCGAACAGCCATTTGTACCAGTTGAACCTGTTTCCAGAAAGGAAACTTTGGATGTTGTCATTAAGCCTTCTTTGCAGTGGCCTGAAGCAGACAAACAAGCTAAAGTAGAGGAGTTCGGTGGGATTTATGAGACAATTCAAGACCAGATGAGGCATGCTGTGGCACCAGAGGAAAAAGTCCTGAGTTGCCTTCCAGATGTTGGGGAATTGATGAAAGAAGTGAAGATGGAAGCCAACCAAGACCGTCTTGACATCGGACCCAAAAGTGGCAGTAAGTCTCCCGATGAAACCTTCAAACAGGCAGAACAGACGCCATCATTAGATAAGGTGTCAGATAAAAAATCAACAGAGGTATTTGACACCAATCTTTGTTTAGAGGACGAAGTGAGGCATGCGGAAGACATAAGCAACGTCATGGAAAGGCGCTTCGAACTGCCGTCCATGCCTGTTGAAGCGGTTACTAGAAAAGAAACATTGGACGTCACCATCGAACCCTTGACAAGGTGGCCAGAGGCAGACAAAAAGATAAGCACGAAGGATTCCAAACTCATGTACCAGACTGTTGAAGACCAGATGCTGCATGCAATGTCAACGGAAGAGAAGAAAATAAGTCCTCTTCCAGATATCGATGAGTTGGCTCCCATCTCGAGCGACGAAAAGATGCTTCTGAGTTCTGAAGATGTGCTGGAGCTTCCAGAGCTTGCAAAGCCCTTCGAAGAGGACGAAAATCTACACCTGGTTCTAGGAAGACTTGTCCAGCGACGTGTGGCGAATGTTCCACAAATTTCCGCTAAAAAGCCAGAAACTGAGGTGCTGGAGCACTCCGTGGAATGGCCACGTCCTGCAAAACGCACTGAGGCCGTAGTTTCGGAGATCCATGCCGACGTGTCTCCGACTGAGATGATGTCCCACCAGCCTGTGGAATCCCGCTCCTCGGAAGCTGACGGACTGCCATCACTGAGCGATGTCTTGGAAGCGCCTCAGCAGCGCTCTCAAACGGTAGCAAATGGTATGGGCGATATCGCCGCTGTGTCTGTGGAGGACAAGCCCGAAGTTTGTGTAGAACGCACTCTCAGAGATCATGATGTTACAGGTGTGCCTGAAACATTGATTTCAAAGGAGACAAAATTAGATGAGCATGAGGAGAAAGACGGTAAAACATCGCCGGAAATTCCTACGAAAACGAAGGAGCCTCAACCTAAGGACGGACACCAAGTTCATAGTCCTCAATCAGATCGCACACTTGATGACAGCAAAAGTGAAGTGCTGAAATGTGATCCGGCTTCTGCTTCAATCGACGACCATCCGACGATCACCGTGGTTGTTGAGGATGTACTGCAGAGAAGTGCTCCCACTGACGAGGGTGTATCTGAGGTAACTGAGCCACCTGCAATGGAAACAGAACATTCGGATGATTCCGACCTTATCCAATCGGCATTGGCCGATATGACCGGTGTCCTTATGGAAAAGCCGAGAGTGGAGGCCTATGTGGAGGAAACTACTGACAAACGTGGACGCAAAGTTACCATCCGGCGTGTGTTCATCACGGTGGTGGAGGAAATAGTTGATGAGAAGGGTGCCAAGATTATTCTTTGTAGGGTTATCAAGAAGCAAAAACGCATTACTAACCACGGTGGCGAAGACATCGTGGAAGTTACCGACATAGCCGATTGCAAGGCAGAGGGAACAGAACAGCAGCCGCATGATCAAATCCTTGAGCATGACATGAAATCTTCAATGATGCACGACAAATTGCATGCTACTGAAGATGTTATGACTTCCAGTGAGATGATTAAAGAACCGCTGACTGAGCTGGATGACAGCAAAGTAGTGACCATGCTTCTTCCTGTGTCAGAAAAACGTTTGACTGCCGAGCCAACCGTGAAGCGTTACGTTACGCACACCGTAGATTCCTTTGGTCGCAAGGTGACCTTTGTCAGAGTTTACGTGACCATTTTCGAAGAGGTTGTCTTGGAATCTGGAGTCAAAGATGTTCAGAAGCGACAGATATCGAGAGCACAAAAAATCACAGATACTGCTGAAGGGCCAGTGGTAGAAAGTATCGATCCTCCGGATGAAGGCGGGCTGTCAGAAGCCGCTCACGACGAGACCGTACAGACGTCAGATACAGATGCGTCATCGGAGGTTTCGCCAGACGCTGAGCCAGATTCGCAGTCGTTGGCGACCAAAACGGACGAAGAGCTGGTACATTCACTCATCCCAACGACTGTGAATGTTGTTGGCACGCCTGAAGTTGAACGTTTCGAAAAGATCATAGTAGACGAACGTGGCAGAAGTGTTAAAGTTGTTCGTGTGTACATTACAATCACCGAAGAAATTATTACCGAAAAGGGAACAACAAAGTTCGTGAAGAGGAGAATATCAAAAACTCAAAAGATGACGACTGATGCTAATGACAAGCCTACAATAGAGGAGACGGAGGATTCAAATGTCTTAGAATCTTCTCAGGACACATCAGATGAAAGCAAGTCTTCTGAGGTGGAAGCAGTGTCAACACCCAGTACTGTGGACAAAGCAGATAATACAACCCCCATTCGTAACGTCGAACACTCCAATGGAACTGCTGAGGTCGAGAAGGCCGCTGCTTTGGCGGATAAACCGCAGAAAGACAAGCGTGACAGGAAAAAGAGTAAAAAATCGCCGAAGACACAAGAAGGCCCTGCTGTTGGCGAAAATTTGGATCCCAAAAAGGTCGAGGAAGAGCTTCTTCAGCTGCTTCTGGCACCTACCAAAGAGGAGAAAAAACGAAAGTCTCGCAAAAAGAGCAAGAAGACGAACACTGACGCCGGCAAACAGCCAGAGTCAACCCAGTCACAAGATGAGAAGCCTACAACCTCTGATTTTAGTGCTACCAAGACTGATGAGCGTGATCTTATTGTAGAAATAACCTCGCAGGAATATGGTCATGCTGTCGTGGTAACTCACTTTGATGATGTGGAAAATGATGACAAAGAGTCGGATCACGAAACCTACTTCAAAGATGATGCTCCACCAGTTAATCCAGAAGATGTCTCTGAGGAACAAGCCGCACCTAAAAAGAAAAGGCACCGAAAGAAGAAACGCGGCAAGGCCAAAGATGACCATGCTGTAGACGAAACTGCTCATTCACACTCCGAAGAATCACATGCTTTGAAAATAGGGGTAGGAGGCTCGCCTGAACCAGAGGTTGTACCTGAAGATACCGCTTCAACAGTGTCATCTCACGAAACCACAGAAGATTCTAGCTCTCTTCATGTGGCCACTCGTCACCCGCGACGTAGAAGCCGACATCGTAGTAAGTCGCCTCGTCCAAAAGACACTGAACTAGACGATATTGTCCGCATGATTGAGGATCCGAATATACATCCGGACATGCCAACAGATGAGTTCAAGAAACCTGCAGATGCGCCCAAGAAAAATAAACGTAAGCATCGTGTTCGATCTAAATCTCCGCAAGTGATGGCGAAAGATCTTGAAAAGCCATCTGCTATGGAGAAACCAGACGACAGACCGGAAGACGCCATGGAAAATAAATGCAGTTCCTCAGGTGTTGATGAGTGTATAGTGGACACAGTAACGAAGCCAAACCAAGAGCTTATTGATGAAGCTCTTATCACCATCGAAAAACCGGCCAACATTGACAAGGCCCGTCAAGCAGAGGATGAATCACAGCGTGAAATTAGTTCTAAGCATGAAGAATTGCAACAACGCGGTGTAGAAGATGCGGAAGAAGCTGTGGAGACAAAAGAATATGTCGAACTTTCGGAGGCAGCAGAAAATACCAAACAGACCGCGAAGCCAAAAGCCAAGAAGTCGAAGAGGAAAATGGGAAAAGCAAGTGCTACTCAAGATCAGGCTAATGGTAAAATCCATGAAGGTAAGCCTGAACCAAAGGATACCTCGAAAGTACAACCGAGTTTGCTGACCATCAAGAACAACCTATTGGAGAAACAATTTGGATAAATCCAAAGAACAAAGAGGAAGACAAAAAGGCAAATACAAAAGGATGACGAAGTGCATCCACGTATCTCTCAGAAGCATATCGGCTTCTCTTAAGACAGCGTACTCAACTGAAGAAAAAGGTGACGTGACAGGTGACAAGAAAGTATTGGGCCCAAGTGAAGACTCTTCCACTACATTCTCAATCTATAGAAGTTGCTGAGGAGGCGCTAGAAATGACGGTCAGCATGCCACATCAGGACAACCGTGCAGTTACTGATAAATTTATGTCTACAAGTGGGAAACCCGACGATGATGTCGGAAAGGGGTTAATCGGCTCCGCTCTGCAAAAATCAACGCCTGAGCCTGCGTCAAGTCTTCATCTCGCTGCATCGTTCAGTTCTCACGAAGACAGACACGAGGCAGAGCAGCAAGTAGCTGCTGAACTTCTTCCAAAGCTGGAGGGAAAGATTCTTGGAGAACCCAAAGTTCAGGTTGACACAGAAATTGAGATTGACGAAAAGGGAAGAAACGTAACCATTCGTAGAATTCAAGTTATAGTAATTGAAGAAGTAATTGATGAACGTGGTATCTTGATTACCCGGAGGCGTGTTATAAAGAAGACAACGAAGACAACGAATGATGAAAATAAACCAATTGTTGAGGAAATTAAACATCCTGAGGAGATTGAGCTTGTGTCTTCACCAGAGATCCCAGAACAGGAAGACATTTCTGAGATGGTGTATCGTGTCACAAGCGAAACGACGCGCCTGTCGGAAGAGCCTTCTTCTGAAGATCAACAGACGGTTAATCAGTATGTCGATGACCAAGGACGACATATCAAAGTTCGAAAAATAGTACAGACCGTCACTGACACAGACACTGAAGGGCGACAGGTGCAACGAGTGGTAACAAGGATTGTAAGGATGGTGATATTGCCCGGGGAAGAGGAACCCGTGGTTGATGTACAAGAGGACGCCTCGTTGCAAACGCTGGAGTTCGACGTGCAACAACGTCCCTCGGTGACACCAGACTGTGAAATCATCAGTCAAGTCCACATGATGTCAAGTAACAATCAAACACTAGACCGAGAGGACGAGATTCCGGCTGTATCGCGTCCAGATCCTGAGCAGCTTCCTGCAGTCGATGTTCTCAAACCTGAAAGCCTTCCGCTGTCGGCCAGTGAGGTGTGTATTGCTGAGAATACTGACCCACTTGCCGACACATCGAAGCCCACTGAGGAGCACGGGAAGACCTCCAGTTCACCTCCCATGGAAGATTTCGTCGTGGTTGAATACCAGGAGCCAATCGAAGTCGCAGCAACCAGTCCTAACTTTGTAGAGCCAGATGCGGCTCATGGGCATAGTTATGTGCAGCTGCCAGAAACGGTTGTTCCAGATGTCAGCCTTAGCACTACATTTGACCGGGAAGGCACCGTTCGCGAAACATGCGAACCAACTGAAGTTGGTCACGTGGTACTGACAGAAAGAGATGCTATTGTCGGTATGGCTCAGCAACCTGTTGAAGAATCTATCTTGAAGAGCGACGATGCCTTCCCAGATGCTTCACTTGTCACGGTTGGCGTCCAGAGTATCAGTACGGTAACCACAGAAACATACCAAACTACGCTTGAGAAGGAGTCAGCCCTGAAAGTTGAAGAAACACCTGCAAGTCGGCAGGCTGTGAATGATTCTCAGGAGTCTTTGAATGTCACCGCAGCCCAGGTGGAGGAGAGGCCTGTTTCAACGGAAGAATTGTCTGCCCCTGACCAGGAAACTGCTGCGACTTCAAACGAACCTGTGGTGAAGGCAGCTGCCGAAAATGTTGATGTGGTTCCGCTTGAGACCACATATGATTGCATTTCTGACCATCCACCTTCACAGGAGTCCGGCAAACCGACAGATATTAGCTCTGAGTGTGCTGTATCCGAGATCCAGCAAGCAGTAGATGTTGCTCAAACATCATATGTTGCACCTATTTCTGAAGTATCTGCAGCTTCCTGTCGGGAGACACCAAGTATGCTGGCTGCAAATATATCTTCTACCGTCCCACTTGATCGCGAGTCTGAGCTTGTTCCACGTCCTGAATCGAAAAAGCCTGACTTGCAACATAAGCAAGAGGACCAAGAAGAACTGGGTTCAATTTCGTATGATAATAGGCTCGATGTCTCAATCCCAGACCCAGTGATGCAAGAAGAGGTGACTGAGACAGCAGATGAGCTGGGTCGACATGTCACACTACGGACTATTACCACCATCACGTATGAGAAGCAAAAGGACGAAGCAGGGAAAACTGTGTTGATCAAAAAGGTTAGAAGGCGTATTTTGAAGACCATTACTGTGAATGGACAAGTCGTTGATCACTTTATCGTAAAAGACGAAGAGGAGCCAACAGACTCTGACGAAACGCTAGAACCGAAAATGACTGAGGAGGTCGATGAATATACTGACAACGAGGGACATCGCGTGGTTGTCAGGTTCATCACAACGACCTCGTACGAGCGAGAGATAGGGCTAGATGGAAACGTTATTTTGAGGGAGCTGGTGCAGAAGCGAACCCGAAAGACGGTGTATGATAAAGGAATTGTCATCCAGGAGTTCGATGAACCTGACATTCGTCCCTCCGCGCCACCTGTTGAGACGAGCCATTTCTTAGAATGCAACGTGATTCCTCCTACTCCAGAAGCAGATTCGATCCAATCACCACCTACACTGGAACAGCCTATTGTGCCAACAGCTATCAAAGAGGAGGAAGAAGAATTGGAACCGCGCAGCACTGAATCTGCAAACACAAGGTTGCCGGAATCGGCTAAACCCAGCGATGAAGGAGAAGTCCAAACGTCCACGCTGCCATCTAAAGGAAAGAAAAAGAGAAAGCGGCCCAATAAAAAATCGAAAGAGCCTACCAGTGGAGGTCTGCTCAGCAGGTTGACCGGATATTTGATGGGTGGAGATCAACAGAAGGAGCCGGAGGGTTCTGAAGACTCGGAACCGGAAGTTGTAGATCCCAAAACCAATTACGTCCAACAGGATGAAACAGCTGACATAACGAAATTTGCACAGGCAACATCCCCTACAGAAGACTTCGAAGTGCTCGATATCCCTCAGGAGACAACACCAGTTGATAAGGGCTTCTCAAAAGTTGAACTATCTGATCCTTTTTCGGGCCCTGATTCGAAACAGCAACATTCGCCCGTTGAAGAACAACTTCAACACACTGATGCACCTTTAAAAGAAGATAATCTGGAAAAATTTGAGAACGATGTTCCGGCGAAACGGAAGCGTAAGCCAAAGAAAAAGAAGGCAAAGTCTAGAGAAGAGCCGGACATGTCAGAAAGAGTGGTGCAACAGCCCCTCGCCGAAAGTCAACCTACGTCTCACTCAGATAGCCAAACCGTCTCGGACAGTCAGCACATAAAACCTCAGGAAGAATTGGAATCAGACTCAGTGAAGGATGTTCTTTCTGCATTGGATGTCGTGCCTGTAAAATCTCCCGACGTTGAAACGACAGTAGAGGAAGGAGTTGATGACATAGGTCGCAAAGTGATTCTTCGAACTGTTTATATCACTATCACAGAAGAAGCTCCCACCATTACTGGTGGCAAAACCATCGTGAAACAAATTCACAAGAAGATGGAGAAAACCACTACAGACGCTGACGGGCAAGTTCATGTAGAGCATATTACAGAACCACCAATTATTATTGACGACTTCAGCACAGATGTTTTTGACGCTCCTGATAAAACAGACGTTGTAGACCAAAGCCATGAGACAAGTGCACCTATCGAAGAGCCATCTTCAGCTGAACCTTCTCTTCCTCATCAAGATCTAACTGACAAGTCGGTTGTGAATAACATATTGTCGGATTTGAGCGGTGCTCTGGTGGGCAAGCCCAAAGTAGAAACATTCATCGAGGAGTCGGTTGATGAACATGGTCGTCCTGTCAGGATCCAGAGAATGCTTGTCACCGTCATCGAGGAGATCATGGATGAAACCGGAACAAAACGTACTGTGAAACGTGTGATCAAGAAGACACAGAAAACATCTGAAATTAATGGCAAGCCTGTTACCGAAGATGTTAAAGAACCTATTGAGGAGCCTTCCATCTTTGAGCTGGAGAAGCACATTCTTGATGACCTTCTACCAGAAAAGACTTCCCTCGTTGGCGAGCCAAAGGTAGAAACGACCGAAGAAAATACAATTGACGAAAAAGGAAGGCCGATCATTTTCAAACGAACGTTGGTCACGATCTTTGAGGAAATTCCAGCTGAATCTGGCAACACAGGGATCATACGCAAGGGGTACTCAAAGGCCGGAAAACTACTGAAGTGGATCGAAAGCAGATGATTGAAGAGTTGATGAGCCAGAGGAGTTTACCGACATTGGTTCCGTCCGGTCAGAAGCCTATTGAAGCTTCGGTGTTGAGGAATGTCTTCCAGTGCAAAGGAACCATATGTCGGCGGAACCAAGTGGAAACTACTGTTTGAGAAACGGTGGACAAAAAATGGCCGACCAGTTCAGATCAAAGAGGATGTTCGTACCCATCATTGGAGGAGATAATTGATGAAACCGGAACAAAGACGTAGCTGTGAAACGTGTGATCATGAAGACACAGAAAACATTCTGGAATTAATGGCAAGCCTGTTACCGAAGAGTGTTGAAGACGCTATTGAGGAACCTTCCATCATTGGAGGCTGGAGCAACTAGAGTTCTTGATGAACGTCCTACCAGACAACGCTTCACCCTTGTTGGCGACGCCAAAAGGTAGAAACGACCGAGAGAATGCAGTTGCACGGGAGCGCAAAGGAAGACCGATGCATTCAATCAGAACGCGTACGTTGGTACTATCTTTGAGAGGTTCCAGATGAAATCTGGCAAAACAGATCATCACGCAGGGTTATCAGAGGGGTCCTCCGGAACAACTATGAAGCGGATGGAAAGCCCGCACTGTGATTGAAGAGTTGGACGAGCCAGGAAGTGCAGTTCTGAGTGTTGGCAAGCGTCCTGTGCTAAGAAAGCTACTGGAATGCGTCGGTGGTGGCAGGAAATTTACATCGCCAGTGACAAAAGGAACCATAGTCGGCGAACCAAAGGTGGAAACTACCGTTGAAGAAACGGTGGACAAAAAAGGCCGACCAGTCAAGATCAAGAGAATATTCGTCACCATCATTGAGGAGATAGTTGATGAGACTGGAACGAAGCGTACTGTGAAACGTGTGATCAAGAAGACACAAAAGACATCTGAAGTTAATGGCAAGCCCGTTACCGAAGATGTTGAGGAACCTATTAAGGAGCTTTCCACCGTTGAGTTGGAGAAGCAAATTATTGATGTCGTCCTGCCAGAAAAGGCTTCCCTCGTTGGTGAACCAAAGGTAGAAACGACGGAAGAGAAGGCAATTGACGAGAAAGGAAGGCCGATCATTATCAAACGTACGTTGGTCACGATCTTTGAGGAGGTTCCAGCTGAATCTGGCAAAACAAGGGTCATACGCAGGGTTATCAAGAAGAGGTCCGGAAAACTACTGAAGTGGATGGAAAGCCAGTGATTGAAGAGTTTGACGAGCCAGAAGGAGTCTACGACGTTGGTTTCGTCTGTCCCAGAGGCTACTGAAGCTTCGGTGGTTGAGGAATGTCTCCCAGTGACAAAAGGAACCATAGTCGGCGAACCAAAAGGTGGAAACCTACTGTTGAAGAACGGTGGACAAAAATGGCCGCAGTTCAGATCAAGAGGATTCGTCACACATTTGAGGAGATATGTGATGAAACGGGAACAAAACGTACTGTGAAGACGTGTGATCAAGAAGACACAGAAAACATCTGAAGTTAATGGCAAGCCTGTTACCGAAGATGTTGAAGAACCTATTGAGGAACCTTCCATCGTTGAGCTGGAGAAGCAGATTCTTGATGACGTCCTACCAGAAAAGGCTTCCCTTGTTGGCGAGCCAAGGGTAGAAACGACCGAAGAGAATGCAGTTGACGAGAAAGGAAGACCGATCATTATCAAACGAACGTTGGTCACGATCTTTGAGGAAATTCCAGCTGAATCTGGCAAAACAAAGGTCATACGCAGGGTTATCAAAAGGGTCCGGAAAACTACTGAAGTGGATGGAAAGCCAGTGATTGAAGAGTTTGACGAGCCAGAGCAGTCTGAAGTGTTGGCAGCGTCTGTGCTAGAAGCTACTGAAGCGTCGGTGGTGGAGGAATGTCTTCCATTGATAAAGGGAGCCGTAGTCGGCGAACCAAAGGTGGAAACTACCGTTGAAGAAACGGTGGACAAAAAAGGCCAACCAGTCAAGATCAAGAGGATATTCGTCACCATCACTGAGGAGATAATTGATGAAACCTGGAACAAAAGCGTACTGTGAAACGTGTGATCAAGAAGACACAGAAAACATCCGAAATTAATGGCAAGCCTGTTACCGAAGATGTTGAAGAACCTATTCTGGAACCTTCCATCGTTGAGCTGGAGAAGCAGATTTCTTGATGACGTCCTACAGAAAAGGGCTTCCCTTTGTTGGCGAGCCAAAGGTAGAAACGACCGAAGAGAATGCAGTTGACGAGAAAGGAAGACCGATCATTATCAAACGTACGCTGGTCACTATCTTTGAGGAGGTCCCAGCTGAATCTGGTAAAACAATGGTCATCCGCAGGATTGTCAGAAGGGTCCGCAAAACTACTGAAGCGGATGGAAAGCCAGTGGTTGAAGAGTTTGACGAACCAGAGGAGTACAAAGTGTTGGCATCATCTGTACCAGAAGCTACAGAGACGACAGTGATTGAGGAATGTCGGCCGCTGATGGTTGGAACTATGCTCGAGAAGCCCAAGGTCGAAACAACGGTTGAAAATACTGTTGATGAGCATGGTCGCCCTGTTAAAATGAAGCGTCTCTTTGTCACTATTTTGGAGGAGATAACTGATGAAAATGGTGTGGTCCGTCGGTTGAAACGTGTTATGAAGAAAACACAGAGAACATCTGATATCAATGGCAAAAAAGTCACTCAGGATATTTACGAGCCAAGTGATTATCTTCCTTCAGAAGAGCTAGAGCAGGTAATTTTGGATCAAATTGTCGCTAAAAAGAACGTGTCTCTGATTGGAAATCCGGAAATCCGAACCACTTCGGAAGAGACTGTTGATGGTGATGGAAAGCCGGTGACTTGGAAGCGGATCAATGCAACAGTATTTGAAGAACAGCCTGATGAATATGGCAGGGCAATGGTGGTCAAGAAAAATATAAGGAAGATCCAAAAAACTGCGAGAGTTGGTGAAATATCGGTTTTTGAAGAGTATGACGAGCCCGAACAAGCTGAAGTGTTGACATCATCGGTTCCGGATGCCACTGACTCTTCAGTGGTTGAGGAATGTCTTCCATTACTGGATGGGTCGTTGTCTGGTGAGCCAAAAGTGGAAACAACTGTCGAAGAGACCGTAGACGAAAGCGGTCGACCTGTCAAGATCAAACGTATTTTGGTAACTGTCCTCGATGAAGTTGTAGACGAAACTGGCGGTATACGAACTGTGAGACGTGTCATCAAGAAAACTCAGAAGACGTTTGATATCAACGGTAGCCCAATCACTGTAGATGTGTTTGAGCCAGTTGATGAGCTTCCTAACGTAAAGCTGGAGAAACAACTTTGTGATCAGGTGACACCGAAAGAGAATGCGGTTCTTGTCGGGGAACCTGAGTGCAAGACCATGGCGGCAGAAGATTCGATTGATGACCACGGTAGGCCGACCTCAATCAGGCGATTCTACATCACTGTGTTTGAAGAAGTTGCAGACGAAGCGGGAAATAGTACGATCTTTAAAAGAACTATTAAAAAAGTTCAGAAGAAAAGAGAGGTTGATGGAAAGCATGTCGTTGAGGAGTATGAAGAGCCCGAAGAGTCACATATTTTGGGAATTTCTGTTCCAAGTACCAATGAGAGGTCGGTGCTCGACGAATGTCTCGCGTTGGCGACTGGTACAATTGTTGGAGAACCAAAAGTCGAAACAACAGTGAAGGAGACAATTGATGGGCATGGAGGTGTTGTCAAGATCAAGCGTTTCTTTGTGACTATTGTTGAGGAGGTTGTGAATGACGCTGGTGAGAAACGTTTTGTGAAGCGTGTTTTCAAGAAAGTACAGAAAACGTCTGAGGTTAATGGGAGACCTGTCGTAGAGGATGTGGAAGAAGAAGAAGAAGCAGGTGAACTCAGCAACGAAGAGCTAGAAAAACATGTTCTTAGTCAGATTATGACGACGAGTGGCACATCACCTGTTGGTGAGCCTGAAGTCTTGACATCAGTAGAAGAGCTGTTTGATGCAGACGGAAAACCGGTAATCCACAAACGGGTGTGTGTCACAATCCTAGAAGAAGCTATCAATAGCCAGGGAAAGAAGGCACTTACCAAAAGGACTGTTAAAGCCCACCGTCTGGTTTCCCGCGCTAAAAACAAGCTGGTGGTAGAAGAATACTTTGAACCAGAGGTGTCTGAGCTGTTGGCAACGTCAGCTCCTGAAGTCACAGAAAAGGCACTTGTGCAGGAATGCTTACAAATGGTGACTGGTACGCTTCTAGGCGAACCTGTGTTTGAGGCCAGTTCTAACGAAACTTTGGATAAACATGGCTTGCCGGCGAAGAAACATTGCTATTTGGTGCATCTCACAGAGGAGGATACGGATGACCAGGGACGCAAGAAGATTGTCGAGAGATCCGTGAAAAGGGTACAGATAGCTTCTGAAGTTCACGGGAGACCAGTGTTGGAGGATGTGATGGAGTCTATGGTGGTTCTGGAGCCAGAAAAGGTTCGTGCAATGCTGGTGGAGAAATGTCTTGAACACGTCGGAGGAACTGTACTGGAAGAGCCGTCGGTGGTGACAGAAGTGGCGGAGAGTGGAAGTGAGAAGCAAATGCCTGTCACAATTAATGCGTATACCATCACCGTTCATGTTGAGGTTCCAGACACATCCGGTGGTAGAAGCATCGTAAAGAAAGTGTTCCGGCGATACCGCAAAGTGTTTGATTTGGAGGACAAGTCGGTAACAGAAGAGTACGGCATTCCACCGGAAATGGAACTGGTTGCTCAATCTGTCCCAGAAATAGACGAGGCGCAGGTAATGGCTGAAACTTTGTCGTTCATTTCTGGCTGTCTTGTCGGAGATCCCAAGACCAAGACCGATAGGGAGGACACCACGGATAGCGATGGCAATCCCGTACATTTAAAAACCGTCCGCGTCTCGCTCCTCGAGGACATCACCGATCCATCTGGAGACAAGCACCTGGTGAACAAACGTATCAAGAAGTCGCAAACGATCCGTCAAGTGTTGGGACGTCCCGTCGTTGCAAACGTGGTGCTCCCTGACCTGGCGCCTTCTGGTGACGAGGTCCTGGCTTCGTGGCCTCTACCGGTGCACGGGAAACTCCTGAAGGATCCCAGCGTCGAAGTCTTCATCGAGGACTGCTTTGACAGTGACGGCCGGCCAGTCTCGGTCCGCCGTTACTTGGTCACACTCCTCGAGGAGACCATTGACGCGTCGGGCAACACCACCACCCTTCAGAAGACGCTCACGAAGCTAATCCGCTCGCACGAGATCGGCGGCAAGCTGGTGACGGAGGAGATGACACAGCCGGAGGCCGTCCAGGTGCTCTCCATGTCCCGACCTGAGATCCCGACCACGTGGCAGAACGACCTGACGGCTGTGCTGGCCGAGGTCGGTGGCGAGGTCCTCGAGGAGCCGCAGGTGACGTCCAGCACCGAGGAGGCGGCCGACGAGCGCGGCCGGCCGTTTACAATCCGCCGTACTGTAGTCACCCTGCTTGTGCGCCGCCCGGACTCAGACATCGTCGAGCGCCGTGTCGTCTCGCGCGTCACGCGCTTCGGCTTCGTCGATGGTGCGCTGGTGAGCGAACTCCTTCCTGAGGCCGATCTGGTGCAGCCCATTGGCGCCATCGTCGACAACGAGCCCAACGACGAGTCGTACGTGGCACGCGTGGCGCACCTGTCGAGCGGAAAGCCCAAGTCGCAGCCGGAGGTGCGGCACAAGATAACTGATGAGCAGGGTGCGGACGGCTGGCATGTCACCGTCCGCTGCGTGTTCGTCACCCTGCTGGAGGAGGTCCGCCGCTCGGGCCGGCGGGTGACGCTCCGGCGCGAGGTGCCCATCACTCGGCGCACATGTCTGGTCGGCGGCTTTACCGTGCTGCTAGAGGAGACGCTCGGAGAGCCGCGCGACTCTGTCGTGGAGAAGGTGGAGAGGACGGAGACTAGTGTGGCGACCGCAGCCGCGGCTCCACTGCCGACATCAGCACCAGCCGAGGAGCAGCCGATCAGCAAACCGGACCTAGACGACCTTATCTCTCAGATGACGTACACAGTTCTTGGAGAGGTACCAACGCCGGAGCCGACACCCGAACCAACACCAGAACCGGTGCGGGAAACAACACCAGAACCAGCACGGGAATCGACACCAGAATCAAAAACAGTATCGGAACCAGTACAGGAACCGAAACCGAAACCGACACCAGTTGTTCTCTCCTTCGCGCCCACTCTAGTGGTGGGTGAACCGGAACCAAACGACAAGGAGTCTTACGCCAGTGTAGTGAAGCACCACCTGGACGAGTTACCCGTGCAGCGCGTGACCTCTGTGACCGTGTCTGCTGCGCCACCTGCCGTCGCGGAGGAGGAAGACGACTCTTCAAGAAGTGCAGCGCTGCTGGAGGATCTCCCGCTGCTGGAGGAGGCGCTGAATATGCCGCCACTGTCCAGCGACCAGCCGCTGCCGGTGCTGGTCCAGGCGTACGCCGCTCTGGGCCGGCCGGAGCGTGCTGTGCCAGTCTTGGTGCTGCCTAGCAGCCCCGCACGGCCGGGCGCCGTGGAGCTTCGCTCAGCCGCCGCGCCGCCGCTGGCCGCCGCCCGCACCGCCCGCTGGCCAGAGGTGCTGCCGCTCTGGGAGTCGACCCTGCTTTACGTAGTGGGCCGAGTGGACGAGGCGCTGGGAGCTGCGGCGCTGCCGGAGGCGCAGCTATCCGCTCAGGTGGAGGAAATGGCTGCGGCGGAAGAGACGCTGCGTCAGCTGCAGCAGCGACTGCCGCAGCTGGCCGACATGGAGGAGACGGAGCGACGCTCGGTGGCGGCACTGCTGGACGGCCTAACAGCCGCCGCGCGGGAGGCCCGCCGACGGGTGCCGCTGCGCCGCGGAGCCGCCCACCTGCCGGGCTCGGAGATAGCCGCCGGGGCACCAGCCGTCGATCTTCAGCTGGAGGCGGTGCAGAGCTGGCTGCGGGAGGCGGCGGCCGCCACCAGTCCGACAGAGCGGACTCTGCTCTCGGCTGAGGCAGAGAGTCAGCTGCTGGGTCCGGCTGGGCCGCTGTGGAGGCAGACGCTGGCCGGCCGTGCCGAGGCCGGTGGACCGCAGGGCGCTATTATTCTGCAGTTTGGCGCACTGCTGTCACTGCTGGAGCAGCCGCCGGCACCGTCGGCGCCTGACGCGCCTGCTCTCCACCGGCTGTCGGCGCTGCTCAGTTCGCTGCCAGGCCCGGACCGCGGACCCCTGCCGGCCGACACACTGCCGGACGCCCGCGCCCTGGGCCAGCTGTGGCGCCGTCTGGTGTCCCTGCTGCACCGCCAGCTGCCGGACAGCGACGAGCTGCTGCGCATGCGCCAGCATCAGCTGACCGAGCTGAGCGTGGCCAGGGCGCTGTGGGAGGTGTTGGTCGCTGAGCTGGAGGAGACAGCCGAGTGGCGTCAGCAATGCAGCACCGAGCTGGACAACCTGCTGCAGGATACGAGCACCGACGACACACAGCTGGTACCCACACTGGAGGTAACAATCGAGCACAGTCAGTCTGCACTGCTGCCGAGTCCTGACATTCAAATACAATAATCTGTTACCTGATATATTGTAAATCTCAAGTGGCTTGATATGGTCGAGTTAAGTACCATCCTGTTGCCAATAAATGCGAAACATTCAACAACAGTTCTTATTTTGTCTTTTGAAAGTCCAATCTTATCACCATTACTCCTGAACTGTGCCCTATCAAGTACCAAATCGCTCGTTTAAGTTGTTTTATCATGTCCCAACTGTTTGTATTCCTGCTCGTGCTAATCTAACCACCTGGACCAGACGGCCAGCTCAGCTCAGCTCGATGTCTCCCCGCCCGGCAGGAGCTGTGCGGCAGCGCGGCGTACCACTGCGGCCGGCTGCGGCGGCTGCGGCCTCTGCTGGCCCGCCTGCAGCGGCTGGTCACAGCGCGCAGCTGCCAGCTGCAGCTGACGCAGCAGGACGCCCAGCTGGACCGGCTGCGTGCCCGGCTGGAGGGCAGCGTCGGCAGCGCGCTGGGCCTCCAGCTGCGGATGCTGACGGTCAGACAGAACTGTGCCCGCATCGAGGAGTGGGTACGCCGCGTCAGGAAGGCGGTGACAGACGAGGAGCCCAGTGAGGAGCAGCTGAGTGAGCGCGAGGTTAGTGACGCTGGTGACAGCCACTCCGGGGCTGGACGGCTGGGGTGGATAATGGTACTGCTCAGTCACATCACAGTTGATGAATGATTATTTTGTGACCGAGTTGTTTCCTTAGTCATGGCTCGCGAAGCTGACCTAGTATCTTTGTAGTATCCTAGACCTGTATGTCTAGGGCACTTGATAGTCTCAATGTGCTTTAGCGCCCCCTAAAAAAAACACACACACATGCACATACACATACACATCATACACGTGTATGTCTGGTATCCTCGACCAAGGTGATTGCTGGCGATGTATCTAAAAAGATAGTTGTTTTACTGATTGATGTCATGTTGTGCCTGTTGATTGTCATGTATCCGTCTTCTGATGTTGGCTATATATGTGGCCTGCTGCTGACTCTGTCAGCTCCCGGCTGTGGCTGTGGCCTGCTGCTGACTCTGTCAGCTCCCGGCTGTGGCGGTGGCCTGCTGAGACTCTGGTAGCTCGCCGGCTGTGGCGGTGGCCATGCTGCACTGACATCTGTCAGACTCCGCAGGCTGTGGCCGGAGGCCTGCTGGCTCAGACCCTAGTCAGCTACAACGGCTGTGGCTGTGAGGCCCTGCTGCTGACATCTGTCAAGCTCCCGGCACTGTGGCGGTGGCCTGCTGCTGACGACTGTCAGCTCCCCGCTGTGGCTGTGGCCTGCTGCTGACTCTGTCAGCTCCCGGCTGTGGCGGTGGCCTGCTGCTGACTCTGTCAGCTCCCGGCTGTGGCTGTGGCCTGCTGCTGACTCTGTCAGCTCCTGGCTGTGGCTGTGGCCTGCTGCTGACCCTGTCAGCTCCCGGCTGTGGCTGTGTGCCTGCTGCTGACTCTCTGTGTCCCACTTTGACAGGAGCTGCGCGGCCAGCTGGAGGCGATGGAACACCTGTCTGCCGCCGCCTCTGATGAGCTGGACGCCGCGCTGGCCACACTGGCCGTCTCTGACGAGGACCTGCAGCGCTCGCTGCTCAGCCAGACCCGCCGCTGGCTGACTGAACAGACTGTGAGGCTGCGCGCCACCGACTGCCTCTCCTCAGTTGACCTCAGTTGGCTGGAGCGGCGCGCCACCGCCACGCTGGCCGCCGCCGACCGCGCCGACGAGCTGGCGCCCGTGCTGGCCGCCATGGAGGCTGTACAAAGCCAGCTGACGGACTGGGAGAGACGCGCGGCCCGGGCGGACTCTGCGCCGGCAGAAGAGGAGGAGGAGGAGGCGCGCCTGGAGGCTGCCCGTCGCGCCGGCAGCGCAGCGCTGCTCCGGCGGCGACTGGCTGTCCGTGTGACAGCGCTGCGACCGGTGGCCGATCAGCTGGCGGCGGTGCGGGCCGCAGAGATGGCGCTCTACCGCCGTCTGATGCTGCTGGAGCTGCTGCAGAAGGCTGGCGCTGTGCCGCGCTCCGCTCACGTGCCGCAGCTGCAGGCTGAGGTGGCCGCTCTACAGCGGATGGTGGCTGGGCTGAAGAAGAAGCACCCGCACTGCCATGCTGCTCAGGTACGGCACTGGGACATAGACTAACTGATATCTCTTCACGGTGTTCAGTGCTACTGTGTGGAGCTGTTCAACTTCTCCTTTAGTACTGTGTTTCTGGCTCTCCGCTTTTATGCATTTGGCTCTCGCCGTGCTGGCGAAAGTAAATTTGAACTCGTACTTGCCATTTTCCTTGTGTATTCCTACGTTTCATTTAGTTTGATTGAGAATTATCTCAGTGGCATGACTTTCTTGTCAACTGTATCCTACTGACTGACATGTCAGTCCCACTGGACCCGGCAGGTGACGGAGACGGAGATCGCTCAGCTGGTGGCACGTCTCCGCTCTCTGGGAGAGGAGCAGGCGATGGAGTCGGACTCCCCTGACCCGAAGCTGGCGGTCGCCGTGGACCGGCTGACCGCCCAGGTGTCGGAGCTGGAGACCCAGCGGGCTCGGACTCTACCGCGTCCAGACGCCGGAACCATTGGCCAACTGGAGAGTAAGGCGGCCAACATACAGGTAAGCTGCCCCGCTGCGCCAATCTTACCGGATATAGAAATTACAAATGTATGTCCAGAAATTGTGCCTTTGCATTGCGTTTGTGTCAGCGCCAGTGGTTTTCAACGATTTTGAAGAGGGCATTTTATATTTTTAAGTTGCGTTGTTTGCTCTTCTCGCGTCTCTTTTTAGCACTTCTTCTTGAATTAATGCCGAGTTAATGGAGAGAGAAGTTGTAATTGTATGTGTATGTTGCGTGACGGCTGACTGACTCTGCCTTCTCTCTGGTCTGCAGCTGTATGTTGCCTGACGGCTGACTGACTCTGCCTTCTCTCTGGTCTGCAGCTGACCCACCACTGGCTGATGTCACCACCATCCGACGCTCAGGAGGAGGAGCCGGCCACGTCTGACGGTGGCCCGGTCACCTCTCTGTCGGCCCGCGGCCGGCGGCAGCGGGAGGAGACGGCCGAGGCAGTGGCTGAGGCGGCCGACCAGTGCCGTGGCGGAGCTCTGCTCTGGCAGCGGCTGGCCGCCCAGCTGCAGGCGGCTCTCAGCTGGCTGCAGGCCGCCGAGCCGGCCGCCGACCAGCGGCCCTCGCCCTTCACCGAGCAGCTGCCACAGCTGCGACACACGCTCGGCGGCTGCCGACAGCTGCTCGGCCAGCTGGCTGCCACCGGTCACGTCACGTCTGCGGCGCTCAGTCAGCTGAGCTGTCAGCTGACGGCGGCTGGTGACCGGCTGGACGCGGTGGCCGCTCGGCTGGCATTGACGCCAGAGCGGGCGGCGGCAGTGGCCGGAGACGCCCGCCTGCTGGACGGTGTCCGGCTGCAGCTGCAGCAGACCACCACTGACGACCGGCCGCTGCCGCTGCCGCTGCTGGCCGGCCAGCTGGCGGCGGCGGCAGCTGTGGCGCAGCAGCTGCGGCAGCTGACCGTCACCGCCAACACGCCGCAGCTGAGAGCCGACGCCGCTGCACTGCTACACGTCAGTCTGATTCGCGATGGCTGCTGATAGACGATCTGTTCTGTGGTGGCCTCTTTTGTAATCTACTCCTGGCTGATTGAGCATGCTGTGAGCTGGTGACAGATCGTTTCTTCCATGCGTTACCGGCATATTTCATGTCTTTCATGTATTACCGGCTCATCAGCATATTTTGTAGACGAGAAAACTTATCTTCATCCACGAATATTGGTCGTTATTTGTTTTCTCACCATCTGTACAGTTATCTTTGGCTGGCTTCAGTATGTTTTATGTGCTACAAACCAGCGTGCCAGCGTTGCAGCGAGCATCTCCCTCACTGTGCCCCCGAGAGCCTGCTTTGACGTCCCCCGTGTCTGTCTATGGACAGGACTGGGAGACTGTGCGGATCTCTCCGCTGGTGACTCGGTACTATAGCCTGCTGTCTGCCGCCGTCGAGGAGGGAAGCGGTGACGCCGTGCACCAGGCTGTGTATGATGAGCTCATCAGACCCACACCACATACGGAGATGTACTCCGAGAGACCTGCAGAGATGGCCCCTGATGCGGCCAGGGTACAGGTATGTGAGGGAGCATATCAAAGTGGGTCGGTGACGCTGACGTGCAGTTCAGCAATGGGCGCGCAGTTTGAATGTTTTGCTTATGCTCGCTGTTTGCCCAGTAGTGCTTGTCTTCGTTATACGCAAAATGTTAAGTTGTATTTATGCATGACACTTTTGTCAAGATACACCAGAGAGCAATGTAGTCAGCTGGATAATGTTCTAAAGATGTCGAAGAATCTGTTTTCCTTTTTGAAGGATGTGGTTTTTACTCCTCCCGAAACCTTAACCATCATCCGCATTATCGCTTTATTGCCGTTGTAAAGGGGAAATTTATCAACTTTCCAAGGTAATGGCATTCACTTGTCCCCATGAGCCAAACGGCAGCTCATATTTTCTACGTATTTGTTTGTCTGTCCGTTACAGACGGCTGAACAGCTGCTGGGTGTCCACCGTGACCGGCTGGCAGCCTGTCTGACTGAGGAGTCGACCGGGCCGCGTGCTGCCGCCCTCGGCCAGCAGCTGGCGCTCGTGCTACGTCTGCTGTCCCAGCTGCGTTGCCAGCAGGTGGCGCTGACGGGCGCGCTCCTGAGTCGCGCCCTCGTCTGGCTGCGCAGCGTCGAGACCGAGCTGCAGCAGCTGCAGCGCCGGCCGCTGTCAGCTGCCCAGCTGTCCGCCCTCCGCCGGCAGCTGGCCGGTCTGGAGCGGCAGCTGCCGCGCGGCGAGCAGCTGCTGGCGGCTCTGCGGCGCGTCTCCGGACCGACCGCTGACACACCACAGGCAGCGCCTGCTGCCGACGCCCGCTGCGGCCTGCTGGAGCTGCGCCTGGCCGAGCTGCGCGCCGCACTCGACACCTGGGCGTCGTACGTGGCGCACGTGTCGTCCGGCTGGCGGCGGCAGCAGCAGATGACGGCGGAGGTGGCTGCCGAGCTGCAGAAGCTGGAGCAGCAGCTGGCAGGAGGCGTCACTGACGGCGAGGAGGAGACTGCCCGCCTCGTCAGTCTGGAGCGGCGACTGATCGAGTGTGACCGTGTGAGGGCGTCGCTGAGGGACGCGCTGCTGCCGGAGGATGATCAGGCGGCGGCGGCAGCGGCGGCGCAGCTGCGGGCCCGCCTGCTGCTGCTGCGTCTGCTGTCTGCCGGGGCCGGTCAGATGGAGGCCGACCGACAGACCAGTCGGCGACTGACGCACACCAGGTGAGCTGCACCCTAACCACACACCTGCTCCTCATCACACAGTGGAGCACTGCGACCGGACCGCCAGGAGAGTCGGCAGGCAACGGGGGCGTCCGCAGTCGTCTGGGGAGTGTCTGACCAGCTGACAATGTCAACAATCGCCGAGTAGTTGAGGCGCCACAAATTTACGCCAGCAACACAAATACATGCAATCTCCTATTCATTATGCTGAGATGGTGTTGTATCGGTAAACTGATGCATTAAGGCCCATGCGCCATCACCAGAGCAGTTATGACTCTCCTAGCCCGGCTTACCATCACCATCTGAGGCCCGTCTATAGGCTCGGTGACGGAGCCTGTGTCTGTGTGTGTGTTTTACAGTGAGGAGCTGCACGGCGCCTGGCTCGAGCGGAAGGCGGCTGCTGTCCGCGGCCCAGGGTCATCTGAGGCCCGTCTATAGGCTCGGTGACGGAGCCTGTGTCTGTGTCTGTGTTTTACAGTGAGGAGCTGCACGGCGCCTGGCTGGAGCGGAAGGCGGCTGCTGTCCGCGGCCAGAGTCAGTCTTCCCTCTGCAGTCTGATGACCTACCTGGAGTCGGAGCTGCCACAACAGCTGGCGGCGGCCGACGGCGACTGCTCCCAGCTGGAGCGGCACCGCGCCGCCAGGCTCGACAAGATCACCTCGCTGCTGGAGGTACTCACTACCCAACAATCAACTCAGCGCACAGTGTAACCGTGCCGACGTTGTTCTGTAGAGGCAGCGCATAGCTGGTGTAAAGGGAATGCTTACTTAAACTCAGCTATCCTGTTGCCCTTATGTGTGGTCGTAATGACAGTTGTCGTTTGGTTTATTCCAAGGAGATGTTCGAAGACCTTTTGGACAATGGATTGCACTTAAATTTGTGTCTACATTTATGAATTCATTGAAAGGACCGGGCAATTTCTCCAATGCATTTTTGTATTATCTATCTTCTTATATTATTTTAACCTTAGTTATGTTCAATACTGAGTTTCAAAATATTAAATGTAAATAGATAAAAATGAATATATTTCGGATACAATCCTTCTTTAGTTAAGTTATACCAAATCACAACACAACGAACGCCGCCGAACATCTGATATCGCATTTAAACACTTGACAATTCTCGCGCCGATCGCCAGGAGCATCTCCTATACATATTCTCACTCTAAAATCAGGACGGTAAGAATAAGAAAAAGAAATGAATTAATATTACATACAACATTCTTTTCTACTTATAAATTACTTAACGATAGCATACATGACACAAATCATATAACATCAATAGTTAATGACACTTGTTTTGTTTTTGTTTGCATAGCACGCATACCAATAGGGCTTTTCGATGGACACATTACAATGATATTTCGGTATTATACAAGCAGAAAAAAATATATCGTAAGCCCACAAAAAAAAAAATGTTCACAAACTACAATATGCTATCCCATGATTGCCCACGAAGCTATGTTAGTATTTAGTTTTGGCCGGTTTATCTCTGAATATGTAATGATGTCCTGCTATTTTCCGATCACGTTCATGTATTACAAGACTTGGCAAGATTTTAGCTGTGATGCACTTAGAGTCAGGTTGATGATTTAGATGTTCGTCCTGAAAGTGTTCTCCCCATGGGCTGTCCATTTTTTTTTTGCGATATCAGATGTTTGGCGGCGTTCGTTGTGTTGTGATTTGGTATAACTTAACTGAAGAAGGATTGTATCCGAAATATATTCTTTTTTATATATTTACATTTAATATTTTGAAACTCAGTATTGAACATAAGGTTAAAATAATATAATATCTTGTTAATCGCTATGCTGTTCATACATGTACTTCGCCATATAATTATCTATCTTCTTGTACAATCGCAAACGAAATAGCGAATTCACTCAGGCAGTACCTTATGAATGTCAGCGTTTCCCTCCCCTCCGCGCTGGTTCCTTTCCTCTCGGTCCGGCTGACAGCTGTGTCATCTCTCTGTGACAGCTGTGTCATCTCTCTGTGACAGCCGTGTCATCTCGCTGTGACAGCTGTGTCATCTCTCTGTGACAGCTGTGTCGTCTCTCTTTGTTGACAGCTGTGCCATCTCTCTGTGACAGCTGTGTCATCTCTCTTTGTGACCAGCTGTGTCATATTTTGTGACAGCTGTGTCATCTCTCTGTGATAGCTGTGTCATCTCTCTTTGTGACAGCTGTCATCTCTCTCTGTGACAGCTGTGTCTTCTGTCTCTGTCTCTGTCTCTGTCTCTGTCTCTGTCTCTGTCTCTGTCTCTGTCTCTGTCTCTGTCTCTGTCTCTTGCTCTGTCTCTTGCTCTGTCTCTGTCTCTTGCTCTCTGTGACATGCTGGTCCATCTCTCTTTGTGATCCAGCTGTGTCGTCTCTCTTTGTTACACGCTGTGCCAATACTCAGTCTGTGAGCAGGCTGTGTCATCTCTGCTGTTGTGACCTACAGCTGTGTCACGTCTCTGTGATCAGCTGGGCCCCGCGAGGGGCATACGGTCTTCGGCGGTGTAAAGGGGAGTAGCGCCCCTCCGGGTCCCAGCTAACCCTCCCTGCCTAATCCCCCTAATGGCGCTCACCCCCTGGTCCAGCCCTTATCCAAATTTTCAACCCCCTTACAAGTCCTGAACCCCCCACTCCCAACTCAGTTTCCTGGACGTCCCCGTTGAAGCCCTGCCCTCTGCGGTGTTTGACGGTCGGGTGCTAGTCGCCCGACCTGAAGGGGCTTCTTTACGTCCACTTTTGGTTTTGCTGAACCGGCATTTACCATAGTCGGGCAGGGGGCGGTCCGGCCTTTTAGCATTGGCAAAGGCATTTTGCGACTAAAGAGCGCGTCGCCGTACCGCGGGATAAAGGGGTCCTGGAGGCGAGCCCAGTCCTATCAGCGGGTGAGTCGTGGTAAGCGTGGCAACCTCCTCTTGGCCTGGGATTTCGGAAGGGAGCGGGGACACTCAGTGAGGCGCTGCACTGAGAAGCTTTTCTGTCCGGGCTGCTGCCGGGGCTTGTGGGCGTTAGCTGGTCTTACCTGTCCGGCCGTGGGCCGGGTGCGTGCACTCGTCAGCGACAGCGGGTGGCTTGCTGCGTGCCCCGGGTAGCGTCCCCGGCTTTAAGGCGTCAAAGGGAGGTAGGCGGCGCCCGAACGGAGGGGGTGGTGAGATCCTTCTCTCTCCCCTCTGGAGGTGCGTCGTTCAAGCCCGGCGTACCAGCCCACGTTCTAAGGCCCTTAGGTCCTTGTATGCGCCGCCGTCCCTGAGCGATCACGCTGGGAGTAGGGCAGAGACAACACGTACTGATTATGGATAGCGCAACCGTAGTGCGTCGAACCACCCTGCTTTCTTCGGACCTACAACGGACAACCTAACCTCCCGCCAACCTAGAGGCAGACGACAGTTTCGCGATTTTTGCTGATCAGCTTCGGAGAGGGTGCACAGTCTGGCACCCTCAACCCGTTCCATCTGCACAGAGCCATCTCCCGGTTCGGAGATGCCACACGAGTTTTAAAACGATCGGACGGTAAGGTTGAAGTGGAGATGGCGACCGCTGAGAGCGCTCGAAAGCTGCTGGACGCTGACACCATGTGTATGGAGACAAAGAACGGGACCAGAACTATCCCGATCACAGCCCGCCCCCACCCAACCAAGGGGTTTGCAACGGGAGTTGTAACTGTGCCAGACCTGGGGGACGTGAGGGAGGGAGGAGATCTAGAGGAGCTGAGGGACCAAGGGGTCCAGAGGGTCCGCCGACTCCAGCGCAGGGAGGGCGGCAGAGCTGTCCAATCGGACACGATGGTGTTGTCCTTTTCCCAGGAGAGGCTCCCGGAGAGGATCCGTATCGCTTGGCGATCGGTCCGTGTCCGACTTTACGTGCCGCACCCTAATAACGATGTTTTCAAGGCCGCAAGGGTATGGCCAATGGCGAGCTCGTTGCAAGGCAAGGAGCGCTGTGGCCGATGCTCAGCATTTGCACTATTGTTATGTTGTCTGTATAGCCCCAATCCAAATGCACTGTGCGGAGGTGAGCACGAGGTATGGTCTCGAGAATTGGTCCAGAACTGCAGGCTTGAGAAAAAAGAAGTCAGGGACAGGATCACTGGCAGTGGAAAGAGGCCAGCGGCGCCGCCGCCCTCGGGCAACCTTATTCCCACTGCTGGAGATCAGACGCGGACTGTCATGCCGTCCACCCCTTACCGAGACGCCCTCACAGGAGAACCGCACCCGACGCCAGAAGACACAACTGCGTTGTCAAAACCCTCACGCCGGGGAAGCTTAACCTGGAGACAAAGCTCCAGGACTGCATGGAGCTTACCTGCAGCAGTTTCTGGCTCTCCTGGAGTGGGAACCACAGCTCCACACAGTCCGTGCAGGAGCACAAGCACGCACACGCAGATGAAGGACATTAGTGTTCAATGTAACTTGCCAAACAGAGAACACAAGGGGGTGCAGACCGATGCATTTGATGATCGGGAGATGCCTCTGCCCGAGCCGGATCCCCCGGGAGATGTTGCTATCGTTGAGGTCGATTCAGACGAGATTTGCG
>VOPJ01009310.1:0-174262 GCA_014673585.1 Semibalanus balanoides
CAGCTGGGCGTGAAGATCACGTTCTCGCTGGAGACGGAGCCGCTGGGCACTGCCGGCCCGCTGGCGCTCGCCAGGGACATCCTGGCCTCCAACGACGAGCCGTTCTTCGTGCTCAACTCGGACGTCATCTGTAACTTCCCGTTCCGTGACATGGTCAGCTTCCACCGCAACCACGGCAAGGAGGGCACCATCGTGGTGAGTTGACTGTGCGCCTGACGCGTGGGCGCGGGGGGACACGGAGGACACGTAGTGGCACGTCGCGTGTTTTTAAATGTAATGTTGAGATAAGTAAAAACCATGTTAAATTAGGTTAGGGTTAGGTTTGGTTAGGTTGGTTAGGTTGGGGTTGGTGGGTTGGGTTGGGTTGGTTGGGTTGGGTTGGGTTGGGTGGGTTGGGTTTGGTGGGTTGGTGTTGGGTTGGGTTGGGTTGGGTTGGGTTGGGTAGGTAGGTTAGGTTGTAGGTAGTTTAGGTTTTAGGTTTAAGGTTTAGGTTAGGTTAGGTTATGGTTATTGTAGGTAGGTTGTTAAAGCAAATGCCAGATGCTTGTTGCTTTTTCAATGGGTTTGTAGCTTATCTCCATACATTTCAAAACACGCTGGCACGTCCTACTTTTCGAAGAGACGTGATTGTTGCAATGCATACGGTTGTGTATATCATAACTGAGCGGTAAGCATGCAGCAGCATGTTGTATAGTAACGACTTTCAGCTAAACGTGTTCAGTGGAAATGCTGATATTTCTGTTGCTCTCTGATTTTTTGCAAGCGCATAGGGTTATTCTTTTTATTTGTTTGCACAGGTCGATTTGAAATTTGTTTTAAAATCCATAGTTTTATCCATAGTTTAACTCTTCGTTGACTAAGTGAGTTAGTATCAATGCAATGTTTCGAACAAGTTCATTTTTTATGACAATGCAAGATTCGAATTATCGGTGTTAAATGAGTTACCAAAGTTTCAAAAATTTCCTGCTGTTCAGCTAGCAGTGGTTCCCAGCCCTCCCGACACAATTACCCCTTTTCAGCAGTCAGAGGAGGCCATTAACCCACCCTTCAAAATGTATACCGATTTATAAAAAATAACGTTGTTTCCCAATGTGTTGGTTGCATCTGTTTACATTTTTCCATTCGAGCGTCGCAACTCGCAATACAAACAAAGACTGAGAGCGCTCATGTATTTATTCTCTTTTCTTCACCAATTTCTCAATTCTGGGCTTCGTTGCCGACAAGGCGCACCGAAAAGTTATTACGAGCGTGCTCGTCTTTACGTGGTATATGGGACAATCTGATACTGAGCGACCCGACCCGACCCGTGGCGACGCTTTTGCGAAATCCATATCTTTGCAACCGCACTTCCGATTGTCAAGCGAGCTTCTTTGCTGAGTAGCCCCATCCAATCTTTCCTGTTTGATACCAGTGCCGACTCATGACCCACTGCGCGTGGCGCGTGCCGCGTGAGGGGTGTTGAAAGGTGTTTTTTGGTCGCAAAAACTCTGCAACGGCTGGGCTGATTTTTCGAATTCGGATTTTTTTAAATATAATAAAAAAATAATAATAATAAAATAATAATAGAAAACGAAAATTCGAATTTTCGAATTCGAAAAAAAAATGGGCTGGGCTGTTCGAATTCGGTGTGATCACTGATCAGGGACCCCTCAGCCGCCGCTTTTCCACTAGTCAGGGGTGAAATGCCTCTACACGTGCGCACTTGCGCACCCTTTTATATCTCAAAAACTACTTGCCCGATCCAGTTAAAATTCACCATACATTTTCTTCGCCCTCGCTCGTTCATCGCCAACTATACGGCGCCTTAGTGGTATTGTTAGCCGAAGGCTGCATCAAAGCTGTCTTAGCGTAACATTTATGGTTGAACTTCACAGGCCTTGTTTGTTTGTTTATTGGGGGCCTTCGTTACCCCCGCATAATGGCTCCGTTACCCCTAATGGGTCATGACCCACGGTTTGGGAACCACTGAGCTAGCTTAATAATTCCCCTCAGCTGGTGACCCGTTCATTGCTCAATCCAAAGGTGACTGAATGTATCTCTACTGACACATTGTACTGCAATGTTACAGGTGACGAAGGTGGAAGAGCCGTCTAAATATGGTGTTGTTTGCTACGACGAGAGGGGACGAATCGAGAGGTTCGTCGAGAAGCCACAGGAGTTCGTGTCAAATAAAATCAACGCTGGATTGTATATATTCAACACGTCGATATTGGATAGAATTCAGGTATGTTGCACTATGCTTACGAACTTTTTCGATTACGAACCTTTTCCTTTACGAATTTTAGCATACGAACTTTATCCGTTACGAACCTTTGTTGTACAAACTTTATCCGATACGAACATTTTTCATTACGAACTTTGGCCGTTACGTAGGTTATCTCATACGAACCTTACCCGATACGAACCTTTGCATACGAACTTTTTCCATTACCAACCTTTTGCTTCATCATCTTCAGCATACGAACCTGTTGCATACGAACTTTATCCGTTACCATCTTTATTATTACGAACCTTTTCCATTATGAACTTTGGCCGTTACGAACTTTATTCCATACGAACCTTATTCGATACGAACCTTTGCATACGAACCTTTGCTTGCGAATCTTTTTCATTACGAACCTTATGTCGGGTTGGGGCCTCGTGTCGCGGGTGAGGTTCGGGACTGGGTAGCCCCTTCATTTTCCTGGTAGACTTCCGAGGGTTGGCGCCTGCGCCTTCACTGTGAAGCCTGTCTCTCTTGACTTTCTCCGTTCTGTCCTCTTTTCTATGAAAAACTCGGAGCCTGTGGTTCTGACGGCATCTGCATCCGCATTTAAAACTTTGTTTTGACGTCATCGGCCAAGTCTTCCTTTATATCATCAACACCTGTCTCACAACGTGTGAATATCCCGCGACCTGGAAACACTATCATGCATCCTTTTCACAAAACCGGCAGCCTTTCCGAAACATTGAACTTCCGTCCCATCTCCATTGTCCCAGCCTTCCCAAAACTTATAGAGCAAGTTGTTCAGCAACAACTTTACTCTTACATGGCCAACAATCACCTTTTTCCTCATCCCAGCATGGTTTTCGTTCAAATTACTCCACAGAAACCGTGCTTACCGTATCCGATCATATCCTTTCCGCCACCGATCGCCAGGACATTACTCTTCTTTGTCTACTTGACTTGTCAAAATGCTTTGACGTAATCGACCACACAAAGCTCCTTTCCAAACTTCAAACGTATTCTATCGATTCTACCTGGTTTTCCTCTTATTTCACTGACCATACTCAATCTGTTTGTACAGCTGACGGGCATGGGAACCGCCAGCTGTCACGATCCCTACCAAATCCTATCGGTGTTTTCCAAGGATCCTCACTCGGCCCACTCTTTTTCCTGATTTTGCCAATGACATCCCTCTACGCACCCAAATTTTGGTTTCGGGTAAAAAAGGATCCCTCACTCAGCTCATTGCTAACATGGAATCATCTCTCGACACCTGGTTCCATTCCCATGGTTTGAAAGTAAATACCGGGAAAACAGCTCATTGTCTGTGGTTCCCGTGAAAATCGTCGTGGCATGACCACCACAGTTCGGTTCCGTGAGGACATGATAGCGGTCGTGAGGACATA
This sequence comes from Semibalanus balanoides, assembly GCA_014673585.1. Taxonomy (NCBI): domain Eukaryota; kingdom Metazoa; phylum Arthropoda; class Thecostraca; order Balanomorpha; family Balanidae; genus Semibalanus; species Semibalanus balanoides. Next base: position 3,613 of record VOPJ01009310.1, read on the forward strand.
TTCGGTGTGTGAGAGCCCCACGGCGAGGAATCTTGGCGTACTGTTTGACAAGCACCTCTCGTGGGACTCGCACGTATCTGTCCTCGTCAAAAATGTAACGGTATCCTCATTGGCCTGTCTCACATGCGTCATCAGATCCCCTTGTCACTTTTACCTGTCGTAGTTGACGCCTTGGTCCTCTTGCAAGTCCGATATTGTTTGTCAGTCTTTGGCAACGGGTCAGAGAATAACATGCAGCGCCTCCAAAAGGTAGTCAATTTTGGTTTGCGCGCTATCTCTGGCCGACGTAAATTCGACCATATCGGACGTGCGAGATGAACTGGGCTGGCTCACCGTCCGGCAGCTGTACAAACTTCAATCTCTCAACCTTCTTCACAAAATTTGCAACTCCGGGGAACTGCCTCTTGCTTCCAAGCTTTCGGCCAATTCTGAGCTTCGTTACAGAAGCACCCGCTAGGACGCTGATTTGGCCCTCCCGCGCGGGAAAACAGCAACCGTCAAGCGTCGCTTTTTATACAGTACAATGCAACGCTACCGTGCAACGCTATAACACCCTGCCTCCCGACCTGCGTGATATGTCTCTATCGGCATTTAAACGTTGTTGGCGCTCTTTTACATGACAACTGCTGTGCTGCATGTTGGTTTGCGATCGTGCTTTTTTTTTCTCCTAAGTGAGTGTCGTTTTTAACATGCATATTCCGTTTAACCATGACACGACACTCATCATAGCCGGTTTTATGTATCGGAGAGGGTTTTTACGGTAAATGCATGCTTACTAACTTCGGTCCGGGAAACATCTCCTTCTCGATACTGGCTGACCGCAGCTAGATCCCGTCTCGCCAGCTGCACTCGTCGGGGTGAGCCACTGATTCAATTCCCCCCCCCCCCCTGGGGGAATCATATCGCATCAGTGGCTCACTTTGACGAGTGTATTTCCGTCTCGCCAGCTACGGCCGACCAGTATCGAGAAGGAGATCTTCCCGGTGATGGCCGAGGACAACAACCTCTTCAGCTTCGAGCTGCAGGGCTTCTGGATGGACGTCGGCCAGCCCAAGGACTTCCTCACCGGCATGTGCATGTATCTGACGTCACTGAAGACCAAGAACCCGTCGCTGCTGTACAAGGGAGACGGTGTCGGCAGCGGCGTCCTAGTGGTACGTACGAGGGGACTGGGATTCCGTCACCTGCTGTTTACCAGATCACAATGCATTGCTGGATAGATAACGTTATGCGTAGATTATACATAACAACCGTGCAGATTATTTGAAAGTGTGGGCAGTGAAAATATGCGTGCTTGGTTAGAAACTGAGGTGATAATCGATAAACCAGAAGATAGTAAATGCTATGATGCCTCCGGAAGTTATGCCGAACAATGGCATATGAACGCTTAAAATTCTCATAGTGAAGTCTGCACAGTGCACGTGCTTGGCCGTTGTCTTTCCACCCATCTGTCCGTGTGTATCATCGTGCCTGCCGCTTTGTGAGCCTGACCAGCCTGTGCCTCCGACCCAGGACCCGACGGCGAAGATAGGCCAGAACTGTAAGATCGGCCCGAACGTCACGATCGGGCCCGATGTGGTCATCGAGGACGGCGTGCGCATCAAGCGGGCCACCGTGATGCGGGGCGCCCACATCAAATCTCACTCGTGGATAGAGAACTCAATCGTCGGCTGGCGCTGCGTCATAGGACAATGGGTGAGTGCTGGCCACTGCAGCTGAATATGACGGGGGAGGGGGTCGCTCCGAAATTGGATGACTATGCAGTATGCATCAGTCGGTCAAGTGGTGGAAAAGTCATAGGACGCGCTTGTGTTGAAAGCGATCAGAACGATACTGTCAAACTTTTTGGGAAAGGACTGCATTATGAAAGCGTGTACCTGATGCATTAACGTTATTGTGAATAATTGATCCGAAAGTAAAAGCTCAACTATTAATTATTGATAATTGGGCTAACGATTGTGGCGATTCTCGACACCCCGCCTAGTCTGCCGCTCAGCCTCTGTCCCCGCTCTCGGTTCACGTGTCTCCGCGTCTGACACCCCTCCCCCGCCCCCTTATCCCCGTCCAGGTGCGGATGGAGAACGTGACCGTGCTCGGCGAGGACGTGATTGTCCAGGACGAGATCTACGTCAACGGCGGCATCGTGCTGCCGCACAAGTCGATATCCGCCTCCGTCTCGGAGCCACGCATCATCATGTAGCCAGGACGTCACGGGACTGACGTCTGACGTCACTGGACTGATGTCAGACGTCACTGGACTGACGTCAGAGGTGGTGCAGCGTTGGGTGGGGTTTGCTGCTTTCTCACGGGATTAGGGCGTCGGTCGGCCGGGACGGTAATGCCACGGGTGGCTCACTGCCTGGTGTTCGCGAAGCGGCAGTGGAGCTGGGGTGAACAGATAGGCCAGCTGTTGGCGCCGGAGCGTGCCTTTCCGGGGTTTTTGTACAAAATGCGGCGCCGCGCCGCGCTTCGCTGTGTACGGTCGAACGCTATATCCGGCGTCTGTGGCGTGCTTTGTCCCGGTGCGGCGTCTATGGCGCGCTGGGTCTCGACACAGCCTAGTCGCTGGCGCACTGGGCCCTATTGTGGCATGGTCAGAGTCGCGGCCGGACCGTCAAATGCACCAGGCGTGGTGTGCGGGTTTTCCTACGCACAACGTGACGACCGGCCGCTGAGCGGGGCTTCGCGCACGGCTGGTGAAGACACCTATCGGCGGGATCGGGAAACACTACGAGTTCAGTCGTGTCGATTCAATTTAAATTTTGTACAGTTTGAATATTTGCGATGATGGCATCTCTTGACAGCTCTTGACGTTCACAGTTAGTGGATCTGATGGAGCTTGTGGTGTATCAGTGAGATTTCGGGTGGTCCTCACGTTTTCCATCGCTCTTTCGATGGTTTCCATTAGTGTTACAATAGTGATCTTTATCCTGAATCATAATAGTTTGTTCAGTTTTCCGCTCTGTTACTTGATGTTTATTTTAAACGCTGTTGTATTTTTTATAGTATATTATTTGATAAAGATTCAGCGTTGTGAGGCAGATTATGTATGGTTGGAAATTAATGCCCCTGTGGATTGTTATGTCAAATTTGCATCGTATTGCCCGATATGCTATTGGTGTATGCGCGCAAGATGTGTGATGTATTGTTATAATTTGATCGTCACGCGATTTAATACACTGTGTGACGGGTTCCCACGGGCATTTTTCGTCGTCATTGGTTGATCTAATCCCGCCAATAACGTGCGACACATGGCTGACCTGACCAGGCGTGCCGTTCGTACTCGAAAACGGTAACCGAGATGTGTGGCGCATTAGTGACTTCTCAGTGGCACGTAGGCTGAGTCCAACACAAGGTTAGGGAGTTGGCGGTGACGTGCGTGGATCCCAGGGTCCGATCCCAAGGATTTTGCGGGATCACATCTAGTACCGAGTGTGATTGATTGATGTTGAGCCCTCGAGGCGTGCCGATGACACAAATACGATGAATTATGGATATACTGCACCCAAGTAAACCTGCCTTGCACGACATACCGTAAAAATACGCACGACCACATGACTGCATTTGGCAACAAATAACGCATCGCAGTAGGTCTCATGTGTAGCTCACTCGAGGCATGTCATGCCATATCCTAGTCTCCATTCACAGCTCACACATCAGCAACCAGACTCGTCGCACAACTAGTACGATTTTGCCTCGTTAGCTATCGTTATCACCAGCGTACACACCACCGCACAGCCAAACACTCCTTGGCCATTCTGCTAGGCCAACAACACACACCCACACTCTCCGACTACCTCCCGGTCATCACAGCTGCTGCTGTTCTGACGCCGTTTCTACCTCCCCCGCCGCCGCCGCCGTCGTCGACCCAGTCCCGGCCTGAGCCGCCAGGCGGCGCTGGCGCTCCAGCTCCACGTACTTCGGCAGGTCCTCCATCGGCCGGTACACCAGGTGCACGCTCTGGGCGCCGGCGAACATGGTGAGCATCGCGGCCGTCACGAGGCGCAGGTACACGCCCCACGTCACACCGGCCGGCATCGCTGCTGGGCGCGACTGGGCTCGGTGCAGTGTGGCTCGGATTCGCTGCGTTTGGCTCGGCTGAGCCGCTCGCCTTGTCTCTCAGTCTCCAGCCCGCTCCAGAGCCCGCTGAGCCTCCCGACGCTTGTATGTATTGTCTGTGGAGATGTGCGGACCAGGACAATAACGGTTAGGTGGTATGGGATGAAAGGATGAATACGTATTTTCAAGCTTAGGATATTCCCCTCCGGACAAGTTAGAACACACTGCAATGCAATACGAGAAGGATCCTGAATGGCACGCCAACACACCTGCATGGCGCCAAAGACGGCATAGCACTGACGAAGCCAATGGACGCTACCACACCACATTTTGTTTTACCAAAGAAGGCAGGCTTGAGTAAGGATTAAAGGGATGCACCAACGCAATATTATCTTAACTTACGACTTGACCTCTCCGGCCTGCCAGTGATCAGTAGAAAAACTCGAGCGCAGCTCCGAGCCAAGAAAGAACGCAGAAAGCGGTAATTGCCAAACGGTGCGCCTTTCCCTGGCACCTTCCTCCAGAAAGCGACGAAAAGCTTTCGCTTTGAAACATAGCCCCTTAAATAACTGCAAAGAGGAGAAAAGCATGATGATGTGGCGCCCAATAGCAGCAACATTAGGATATATATCAAAGATAAAGTGCAACAACCACACTTTTCGATCCAAAATAAACAAACTAGGGTTATTTTCAATAAGTTGATTTGCTGCAGAATACAGAGCTCTTTCTGATTGATACAAACATGCTAATCCTAAACTATAATTCCCTTTGAAAGCTTATATATTTTTTGAGATCAGGCAGGTGTGCTTGCCATGATCCCTTATAATTGAAGAGTTTAGAGGGGAAAGGAATTGACCTGATTATCTGTTAAAAAATATTTCATTTAAAATTCCAAAAAAATGCGCCGCACAGATGCACAAAACACTATTTATTTGCCCAATTACCCAGAGGATGCCAGCCCGTGGAGGTTGAGGCCACACAAACAATGAGAGAGGAATGATTGACAATTGGCACCAGATTTAAAGCACCCAGACAATACAAAAACATTAGACTTATAAAGTTCAAGCTTCAAACCCTCGCGCCGCGTTAGGGTGGATGCCACCCCTCGGTTTTTCCAGAATAACTCACGTAAAATATCAACCGATCGCGATAGCCAATTTCAGTACTCTATTGACATGCAACTACATGTACTCTGAAAAGTCAAAACTTCAACCCATATTGACCCAGGACCGTGGACCTGTTCTCAAAGGTCGTGTTTGCGAAACGGCGTTTCGTAAGACATCTTGAAGCATGTCACTGTGCAGTCCAAGTTTTGTCTGTTCGGAGATATGCAAAGGCGTTTCTGTGAACATTGTGGCTCCTGCAGATATTACGGATCTCGATTGACCTTTTCCAGAGGTCAACGGTGTCACTTGACCACCGAATAACATCAGATGTGCTTTTTTCGTCTTCTTGTCCGTTCTAGTGCAGTTTTGCACGCACTTTCAATCTGGATCCTTCTAACATGATTAAAGTTTCCACTGGGTCAAGCACTTTGCCAAAGGTTCAGACCGAAGGTCACTGACCTCAGATACTGACATGACCTTTTTTAAAGTTGTTCCAGTTTTTAGGCCACTATGGTTGATGCTTGATTTTCATTTTGACGCGCTATTAGCAATTCCAATGTGTGTCTTTTACGATTTTAGCTCCAGAAGTTCAATTTTATACACATTTAAGATTTGATGACTTTGGCTTTTGCCATGATCTCAGATGTCACCCAATGACCCAGGACCTTAAAAAATCAGGTATGTCAATGGGCTCCTATTATCCAGCAACCACGCTCATTTTGAATCAAGGCTCTAGCTCAATTAGGGGGGTCCAAACGCTAAGGGTCGTACCCCCCCCCCCCCCACACACACGCGGTTTCACGCGTAATCTGCCTACACGGCTAGGTTAAATAGATAACAGATACATGCCTTCTAGCCCCCTTATTGAAACTTGCCTGCTATATGCTGTTTCAACTAGTCCTCCCATTTTGATCTGGGTGTCTACTATTTCACATTCTTGCAACAGCAGCTTTTGCTTGTCAGTTTGACAGAAGTAAATTTACATCATTGAGCTCTTTAAGTTTAATTTTCATTCATTATTGCTTTGCCATTTTTATCTATCAATATTATCAGGTACATGGCAATCATTACTCATACATGCTTCATATAATGAGTTATTGAGTGGCCAAACTGATTAAGCATAGGGTTAAAAATACCATCTTTGGCACATCATACATTCAAAATTGTATGCTTTCTAGAATCCAGATGATTTTACTGACTCACTATGTTTTAGTTGCATTAGTAGTTGGTTTATTTACACTCTAATAACATATTATCTGAGGTTAGGATGTGTTCCATGGTTACAACAGTTTCTTGGAGTTTACCCTTACCAGAAACATGCTTTCAACTGGCAGATCTAAGAGGAGGCAAAAGGGTTCATAGGCCCCCAAAACTGCCTGAATTGTTTTTACTGATAAAAGAAACAATCTAAGGGCAACTTGCACTAATGCAAGTTTGTTTTCAGAATCAGTGCTATCAATGCAGTAAGCAAGTACATCTTATGGTTTTTAAGAATTATCAGCTTAACTCTTTGGGAACTGCCTCCCTCAAAACCACCAATACAAACAAACACTTTCTTGGAATCTACCAGTGCAAATGATTGAAATGCACACAAATATAAATTATAAGATGAATAAAATTGTTATTTGCATTGAGTGTGTTACAGGTTTATCATCACTATAGCTAGAGCGTACGCAGGGTGCAAAATGGTGTCACAGGAGTTTTATTGGACCTATCCTGTTGCAACCCACACCGACCTGGTGGCGTCATTTTATGTTGCTGTATAAAAAAACCATTGAGAAGCAGATCCAAAGCTTTCTCACCACAATGCAAGACCCTCCTAGGCTATCAGAGAGCCCCTATGGTAAAAGAGGAAGAACCCCTTTGGGCTCTATCAGCCTGGAATGGCGCTCTCAGCCTGGCATACTTATAAAGACCTGGATTGGCCTCTCAGACCTGCGCATGGACTTCTCATGCGTGGAGGCTGGAATGGGCCCTCACAGGCCTGGCATGAAGCCTCTCATGCATGACATGGCCCTCTCAGGCTGAATGGACCTTCCACCTGGCATGGGCCCTCTTAAGGCCTGGCATGAGCTCTTCCCTTGCATGACCCTTCAGCCTGGATGGACCACCTATCATGCCTTAACATGGCCCTCTCAGACCTGGAATAGACCCTTCAGCCTTGGAATGACTCTTTCAGCCTTGAATGACCCTTTATCCTGGGAATGCCCTCTCAGCCTTTTCTCTTCTGAAATTGGCCCACTCTTTTTTAAATTTAATTGAGAAGATATTTTGATTATTGTATCACAATAGTTTTTGATAGTTTATGTAGATGCCCCCCCCCCCCATGATTTCTTTTCCTGACCAGAGGCACCTGGCTTAAAATATGCTTGTCTTGTCGCGCGTGACTTGAAGCCGTGGAAAGTAATAGCGTCTTGTATGTCTACCCAATTAACTTGGCATTCTACTTGACCAGCCCTGAATCTTGGCTCTTTTGGTCAGTATTTTGCTCTCTTCAGTGAGTGATCCCGTCGGCCTCAAGCCTATTGGGTTTCAGGTCACAGTATACAAGTTCAGCAGGGATATACACTTTGTTATTTGGATTTATTTATATTTCATAATCTAGGCATAGTCTGTCTTGGTCAGAATATAACTTATTTGTGCAACAAGCTTTGCACCCCACTGGGTGGGGGAATGCTGCAACATCATGAGCCGGGCGTAGCTGACCCGAAGGCTTGAGAGTCGAAGCAGATAATCACTAAGAGAGCAAAATACCAGACCAGGGAAAGCAGCCCAGAATTAGAACAGATGTTAACTTCACCTTAAAAAATATCAAAGCAGCTAGGGCAAACTGAGAGAAGTCATGTTCAATTTAATACAAATTATTTATCCTAATTCCTAATTATGTTAAAAAATACATTAGTCGCAGGCATCTCAGTTCACACTTTTGTGTTTCAACTGAGAAAAAGGGAAGTCGAGAAAGTTCAGTTAGACACACTCAATGTGTACTTGTAAATGTATCTTACCTCAACCTCTTGTGCTCCCTGCTTCTTTTCTTGCAAGATATATGAAAATTTTATAAGCACCCACTTATTCTTTGCCATATCCTATGTCACCGTCATATAATTTCGGATTTCGGACGGATCGCCCCTATAAGGAACCTAACAAAACTACAAAACTCAACAGAAAATGGCAAGATATTGTTTTTGTTCTCAAAATGGCGGCCAATTTGTGAAGCAAAGTTTTCGAGGAAGAGAAAGCTATGCTTGTAATATGAGGACGCCACTGTTAAAAAATAGATGACTCGATAATCGACCCGATCAATAAAGCTGTCGCCAGTATTCCCGTTGTCGCCCTGAAATATCTTTGTTAAATATAGCTGAAACTTGCAGGGCACTAAGTGTCCGATGATTTGCAGTAATTCGCAATTCATTCCAAAACGCTTAAGTCCTGAGTTGGAGCAAACAGTCGAGACAAAATGCTTAAATAGGTCAGGCACGTTAGCCAGGATTTTGCTCAGGGGGGGGCAGTCGGAAAAAAATGCTCCTCAGGCATATGCTGCTGACCGGGGGGATGGGGTCGGGCGTCAGAGAATCTCATTCTATCTAGTGTGAAAATCACATGTTGCTTCACTCAAGCAATATATGTACTGCTGACCGGGGGGGAGGGGGTAGGTGGGTTTTCAAGAATCTCGTCTTATCTAGGTGAATTGATGTTCGCATCAAGGAGGGGACCATGGCCCCGAAGCTCCCCCTTGGCTACGTCCCTGAAATAGTAAACAGACGTTTGATTGTAATCAGTCATTGTGTCAGGTGCCAGCGAAGTTTATATATAGTTGATCGCAGAACAAGTCAGGATACTACCAGGCTGGAGATCCTGGGGGTCGGGAGGATCGAGACCCCTTGGCCCCTTATGGTAAAAAACAGGGGTACCGGCTCCGGGGGGTCCTTACAGAAATGAAAACTGTCTGGGGGGGCCTCGTTGGAACAAAGAAAGCGGCGTCCATAGCCAGAATTGGCCCGACGCATGCCAAAATAGGACTTATTAGCCGTCTTAAAAGAAAATAGTTCACTTCAGCTATGATTTGAACTGAGATAGCATTTGTTAGCCCGTGTTGAAAGACCCTTATCTGCAAGTTTTTCTGGACTTGAAAAGGCTTCTCCAAGCCGAATATATTTGACTTTTGTGAAAGAATGTGGGCCATAAACAAAAGCATGTCAAGAATTGGGCCTTCGGAGGCTATACAATATCTTACGCGACTACTTCAGAATTGATTGGCTGACCATTCAATTATTTCCGATTGACATTGCAGGATACGCATATAGTTTATACAAATCAATATTACGTTCCTGCTGTTCCTGAATTCAGCGCGATGATGACTATTATTTGACATATTGAAAGACAGTTGTATTTTCAGAAATATAATCAATGTGTTTGACAAAAATAATCCAAGGTGAACTTTTTTCCTTTAATCGCAAGGGTGATTCGATGCTGACTTAAAGACGACCCGAGGCCCTTCGCGGTTCGGCCGGAGCCCTGCGGTGCGTCCTAGATGCCCTTGGTCGGCGTGGATAGCCTTCAGCCAGCCTGAGGAGGCCCGCAGTCGGCCTGAGAGGGCTCAGAGTCGGCATGGGGGCACATAGTCGGTCTGAGTGGCCTTTTGGTCAGACCAGGGGCGTAGCTTCTCCAGAAAGTTTTTTTTTTGGGGGGGGGCTGAGCTGAAAAAAAAAATGTTTCCAGAATCATCTAAATCCCCAAAAATATACATTTCTCCCCGGATTAGGCCTACTTTCTCATCAAAGTTGGGGAGGGGGACTGAAGCCCACATTTGAATAGGAACCTACACCCCTGGGTCCGACTGATGTGGCCCTCGGTCGGTCCGAGGGGGCCCTCGATTGGCTTGAGGGGCCATCGCTATCCCGCCTGAGTGTCCCTTGGTTGACCTTAAATGCTACTCCTCCGGCCTGAGGAGGCCCTCAGTCAGTGGGAGCAGGCCAACAGTCAGCCTGAGGAGCCCTAGCGGTCGGTAGAGGAGCCCTACCAATAGCGTAAATAACGAAGCTCCACATGGCGACCCATTAGCGTTGCTCCACATTTCACCGAGTTTCATTAACTCCACACTCCACAGTCAGCATTCCCACAGTCCACAGACCACTGACAAAACACATTCCACAATCCCTCCCCTCATCATCATCATCATCATCATCATCATCATCATGACATCATCATCACAATGTTTATTAAGTAATTGTCCTCCCTCCCCCGCCACCCTACTGTAAACACCACATATTCCACACACATACGCAGAAAGTTGATCGTTCCGGCCGGCCGGTCTCGGTCGGTCGCTCTCTCGGTCCCTCCGAGTCCGCGGTCTCGGTCAGTCCGTGCAGTGAAAGTATTCTGGCAGCCGCCGTCCCCGAACTGCACCGAGCCGTCGCGAGCTGGTGAGAGCGTCTCGCGGCCTCCCTCGGTGCACTCAGTGCATCCACCACGTGCACCGGAGGCGGACCACACCCGCTGGAGCTACAGCTGGACCCGTCCTCTGGAAACCTGGCACCGTGTCAAGTCACACAGCAGTCACTTCAGATTCGTGTGGTTACTCGGGGCTCGGCAGCGTGTGACGGCGGCAGGACGTTCGAAACCCGCCAGCAGCTCGGACGGGATGGACCGGCGACGGACGGCGGCTCCGGTCAGGTGGCGGACCGTGACTGTGACCTTGACCCTGTTGGCAGCGGCGGTCAGGGGTCAGGTGAAACTGTCCGGCAGCTGTCCACATATCCCGGCCCTCAGACCGTTCGACACGCACCGGGTAAGAAAGTGGCGCGTGGGTGTGATGTAGATAGTGCTCCCGGTGCTGCGCTGAGTATCAGCAAATCAACTATATAGTTAGCAATATTGCTCTTTATGAATGCAGAATGGTTATTGGAAATATTGCACGATTGACGCTAACGTGTCTTTTATCCGCTTGAGTAGTTTGCCACGGCTCCCAGGAACTAGTGGTGTCAATTGGTAACCAAAATTTTGGTTACCGAAAAAATTGTGTGACCGATTTGGTAATCGGTCGGTCGGGCTTATAAATTTTTGGACACTTTTCGGTCAGCTTAATCTTGTTTAAATAAGTATACTGTTAAAAAATTGGTCAAATCTTGGACATTTTTGGCCTCAACCAAAATCGGTCAATATTTGGACAACCAAAATGCCTCCTGTTTGGTAGGTATTGGATTGGTTTTGGTCAGGAAATTTTGAGAAAATGACATCACTACCAGGAACGTCACGAAAAGTGTGTGTGTGTGCGTGGGAGGGGGGGGGGGACAGTGAAACTTTGATATTGTCTTGAGAAAAACCCAATCCCTCTGTGGAATATTTATTTGCAGATTTGGGCTCCTCCCGTATTAACGAGCCTTTTGCCATCAAAAACCTTTCTCTCAAAAACAAAATACAATATTTTAGACAAAAAATATGCGGGAAAGTGAGGGGGCCATGTCCCCTACCCTCGGCCCCTGTTCAAACGCCCATGACGGCTCCCAAAAACATTTTCTCAACAGTCTGTCCATTTTTTAAATTAAACTTTGACTGAAGAGTGCTAAATTCGTCATCAATCGATCATTTTACTCACAAATCCGGCCCCGTCTCGGATCGTTCCAACTTCCAACCGTGACCCTCATGAGTCATGACCCACTCTATTAAGTTCCTTAAATTCGTGTAACTCACTCCCTATTTCTTGTGGCCCGTGTCGTGTCACGTGTGTGCGTGTGACCTAATTAGAGATGCAAATTTCAGGATTTTTAATTATGTTACAGGCCCGGCGGGCCTGAAGCTGTGTCTGAACTCACGCTTACCGGTCTCGGTGGCGGTGGTGGTGCTGGTTTCTGTTTTTGGAGACAACTTGTGCATCTATACTTCTATGCCCGATTTCATCATATGACCCACATAACCCATGTATAGCCTATAGGGGTAATGTGGCGTGTATGTATATACCTAGGCGTATAGACGGTGCTACGTTGTTTCAGTTTAATATAACGGCGTGATCATAGATATACCTTAAGTCATTCAGCTCATCGATTTATTGATAAGAAGCCAATGATCACCCAATCATAAAAATAAAACGAAATACAAAGTTATATGAAAACAAAACAACATTCTGCCACAGCCACTTCACAAGTCTGGATGACCTACTCTGATGATGCCACCCACTCCTCGTCATCAGTACCAACGTCCTGTACCCTGTGGCCTGTGCTACCCATATAACCCATATGACGCATGTCTCCAGTTCGTTCACGTGACCCATATGACCTGCTCTCCAGTCCCTATGACCTGAGGTCCTGGATGACCCACGTAACCCGTACGACGCGTGTCCACAGTTCGTGCACGTGACCCATATGACCTGCTCTCCAGTCCCTATGACCTGAGGTCCTGAATAACCCACGTAACCCGATGACCCGCGTCTCCGCAGTTCCTGGGGAAGTGGTTCGAGGCGGAGCGGTTCTTCGTCAGCTACGAGTCGCTGGCGGGCCGCTGCTGGGGAGAGCGGTACGTCCTGCTGAACGGCAGGGTCAGCACACTGCTGGAGTGGCGGCTGGCGCTGTGAGTACACTGCTGGAGCGGCTGATCTGACCGCTGACTGCTGACGACTGACTGCTGACTGCTGACTGCTGACTGCTGACTGCTGACGGCTGACGGCTGACGGCTGACGGCTGACGACTGACTGCTGACTGCTGACTGCTGACGGCTGACTGCTGACTGCTGACTGCTGACGGCTGACGGCTGATTGCTGACTGCTGACGGCTGAGTGCTGACAGTAGAATGTTTATCTATGAGTGCTGACTGCTTACCGCTGAAGGTTGGCCGTTGACTGCTGAGTGCTGACAATGGAATGTTTATCTGGGAGTGCTGACTGCTGACCGCTGAAGGTTGGCCGTTGACCGTTGACTTGTGACCGCTGGTAATGGAATAACCGGACCAGTGGGTTCGCGGCCTTGTGCCATTTTGTCATTTAAGACGAAATGGTCAATGTTCCCAGGATCTCTTCAGCAGGCTGGTTTGTAAGCGGGATTTGCAACGAGATGCGTATATCATCATTCCATAGCATTCGTCGGTCTAAATTTAAATTCGCTGCTGATAAGCTGCGTACTCATCACAGTATAGAAGATATCCTGTTCGTAGTTATGCATCCAGCTTCTCAAATGGGCTGGTTTGATTCGCTGGATTTAGCAAGGATAGGGTAGAGTGGGGCAAAGCACCCATGGCGGGTAAAACGCCCACCCATCATATTTCGTAACCATTTGACATTTTCATAAAACTGCTGATATAGCTGTTTTGAAGGAACATTGGAGACATTTGACTTACAGCCATTTCTGGAGCGCTAGCTCTGTTGCTGAGATTGTGCGGCAGAGGGGTTAAGTGTTTTTGTCAAATATTATTTTACGTTTTTGAAGTTTTGTTCTTTATGTTAACTTTGTGGGATCCCTGTAATGGGTTGTTGAAATCATGTTATTGCAAACGTATTGTGGAAGATTCATTTGGACCAAAATTTGTTAGAATACAATTGTGGCGGAATGCTAGGGAAAGCAGAACTTAGTCAATGAGCTGTGAGGGTAAAACGCCCATTTACAAGTGGGGCAGCGCGCCCACTGGGCGTTTTGCCCCCATGAAGCAGGCACAAATGAAAATGAAAGTCGATGTGTTCGTAAGGAATTTGAAGAGAATATTGTGCGCTCTCGCGCCGTCTCTCGCCGGAGATGAGTGTTTGCTGGATAGGGAACTTCTGAATTGACCGGAGTTGCGCCGTCACTGGATAGTAAAAACCATAATGTCCTGCACGTCCTGATACTCGGTACGTCACCGGCTTAGGTACTGGGTCATGCGCTGTGTATAGCGAGATGACATAAGTACATAATATAACAAATCACCCACACATATCTATACTTTTACCAAAGTGGGGCGTGGGAGAGTTCTGCCCCATAGCTGTGGGCGTTCTGCTCCATAGCTGGGGCAAAACGCCCGATTTGCAGGGTTCGGAATGTTGACAGTTTACGTATATAAGCAGGCACGCTACGCCGTTTCGATGCATTATTCGAAGAAATTACATTGAATGATCTATCATGACATGACATCTATCATGCCTTTCCGAAACATCCATTAGGAAAGGAGATATGTGGCCGAGACCGTTGGGGTGGGCGCTTTGCCCCACCCTACCCTACGCAATGGCAAACGAATTTAAACAAGAGAAGATTCAATGTTGAAAAAAATAGCTACGTCTGTTTAACCACAAATGTAGCTGAAGCGTCGGTGTTGTCAGCTTTGACGTCAGTGTGGCTGGTTTTCAGGCTCGGCACGCCGCTGTCGATTCGCCAGCAGCTGGGGAACCCGGACCCACATGATCCGGCGCGGTTCTCCTTCGTGGTGGCCCGACCTAACCTGCCCTGTGAGTAAACGGCACCGGAGTACGGGACCATTCTCCACTACGAGAGACTCTAACCAGCACTCCGACGTTTCAAGATGCAGTTTCGTAACACGTGAATGTCAAAAGGCTTGGGACATCAAGCAAATGCAACTTCATGTTGCAATCATAATAAAATAGTGCACAATGCGGAGTGCGCACCACGTTATTTTTGCATGCAATTTATCCATATTGTATTAATCCAATCGATATCTTACTTTGTTACAAACGGTACTTTTTCAATTATTATAATAATATAAAGACGTTTTAATGGAATTGTCTTTCTTTCAGTTCTCCGCGGCGAGTACAAGATTTTAGCCACGGACTATCATAATTACGCAATCGCGTGGCAATGTGAAAACAAGAAACTGACGAACACTCACACAGGTAAGCACTCAACAAGTAGGCACGGACCATGGTGATGACAACCACTTCAAGGCAACTTCCTCATCCCACATTTCGTCACCTTCCTTCTGCCGAATTTCGGGACCAGGGAACCTACTTTCCGGAGCAGTCCACCACCATCGGGGCCGCGCCGTCCGGACAGCCGCCCTCGCCGCGGTTAGTGACAAACCTCTCATCACACTCCCCGAGGTACCGCTCAGTACCGACACAAGAGACCGGTCAGATCTCACCGTCCCTCCCCGGCCCCCGCTCCCTGTCGTCCATATCAACAAACGCTACGGCTGCGGGACTGGACGCTGCTCACCCAGAGACGAGATCGTCAGCTAATGAAATGTTAGAGTGACGCAGATGTCATATTGACTCATATTGAAGCCCTGGAAACAGGGTCTGTACTCTGTACGCAAACTACATTTGTACACAAAGCCGTGCAGTTGGGTAGATTTTGCCGTGGTAGGTAGACCTTCTAAGCTCAAAGTTATATTTTCCGCCCCCGTAGATCCGAAGGAAGAGCGCTAGGGGTTTTGACTGTGGCAGGCCGGGTTCGAGTCGCCTCGGCGCTCGCTATTTGCCCCTGACTGGGATAGCTTGCGGCCGGCGGCAGCGGTTGCACTCTAGGTCAGGTGACGTCGGAAGGCCGGTGTCCAGGTATGTCGGGCAGATGTTACACTTTCACTTCTCAGTTCTGCCAGCCACCCGGATTGCCCGATCGGACGGTAGGGGTAAGGCAGAGGGAGGGAGAAGGGGCTGCGCAACAAGCGCTGCCTAGTGCGAGTTCTGACCTCGGAAATATATCCATTCAAAATGTTCGTACTTGAGTTACCAAAAATGAACGGTCGTGAACCGTGCATATGATATGCATACATTTGCATATAGGTAGTTATATGGTGTTGTGGCTTTGTACATTACAAGTGTCGTTATGCATATTTCAATATATTTCGCTTCACGTCTCATTTACATAGGTCTGCATAGGGCATTAATCGCCATAAAAATGCGCAAATTACCGTGAGACATTGTCAAACAAGGTATAGCTCACCAGTGTACCTCCATCCTCTATATGACGCCATACTTTAACCGACAGAGATCGGCTGGCTTCTGACGCGGTCCCGTCATCCGAGCTATGACGTCATCCACGCGGCCAAGACAGCAGCGCTGGCGAAGGGACTGGACATCCGGCACTTCCAGAAACAGGACCGGCGCGCATGCGAACCCCTCTAACCGCTTCATTTTCCATGACTTCTGATTCGAAATGACAGCCTATTGTGAAAGAGACAATACATGAATATGTACTTAACCAATTTGCATTTATGTATGTTATATATAGGTAGTAGCATGGATGAGAAATATCTGGAAACTATTAGAAATACATGGATGAGGGTATTTCTCATCCATGGTAGTAGGTAGATGTAGTAGGTCTAGTCTACCACCTACACCTTAGCAGACCTGGAAGAAGTAGTTGCTACTTCGTTTTTTAAGTCAGCTTCTTGTTGTAGGAGCTTCCACAATGTTTTCAAGCAGTCACGTCCAGGCGCGCAACCAATATTTTTTTATAAGGGGGCACGACCTCAAGAAGGCCCCGTCGGACCACGAGGGGGGCCATCATTACAGAGTCAGACCCAATAAGGACCCCTGTACATTCCACCGGGGGCCCTTTCACCGCCCCGATGAAAGGGCCCCTCCTGCAGCACAGAGGGGCTCCATTGCCCAATGGGGTCCTCTCAACACTCGGGAAGGGGCACTTTCGAATCGCCTCCCCCTGGGTGAAATCCTGGCAACTACGTGACTGCACGGGTCCGTGTGTCCCTACGCGAAATACAAAAGGAACGCAAAATACAAAAGGGACGCAAAATACAAAGGAGCGACGGCCAAACTCGGTCCGGACACGCGGCAGTTGCAGCAGCTCATCGGTAGCTGCCCGAGTGGCACGCGCAGAGACTTCGGAGCGGCCAACTACGCGCTCACGCAGAGGCTCCGCTGCGCTAGGATCACATCTACTTTGCCCAAAAATAGCAACGATTAGGTGACTGTTTACACATAGCCCTTTCGACAAAAAAAGAAAAATAATATATTTGTAATCAAATCTTATCTCAGCACAAACTGGTGCGGTACAGCTGAGGCCGGGTAGCCCGGTATCAATCGAAACTGCCCCGAATCTGGCGATGCCACGCACCATAGTGTGTGTGTGTGTGTGTGTGTGTGTGTGTGTGTGTGTGTGTGTGTGTGTGTGTGTGTGTGTGTGTGGTGTGTTTGTGTGTGAGAGAGAGGGGCACGCACTCTTGCAGACGCGTGACGTCACCACTGACGCAGCCAATCAAAATCAACAGACGACGGTGACATCGTCCCGGTCGGGGACCTATAAATTCGGACTGGTTCTCATCCGAAGCGCAGGCGGTGCTTCTGACCGGTCGCCCCCCACTTAGTGTCGCCAGCAGCAGACCTACTCGGTTCTGTGATTCTGTCAGCGGCACTGCTCGCCTCAGGTCGGTCGCCGGGACTATACAGTTACACGTCCAACATCAGCGTCACGCCATCCATCTGTGCTGAGTGCACCGGCATCCATTACTACCTAGACCGCCAACCGCCAGCTGGCGGCCGTGCCGACACTGGTACAGGCTACAACACTACTGGGGCAAAACAGCGCCATATGGGACTATGTATAAAATGACAAATTTAAATATAAAGGCAAATTTTATTGTACAATCTAGATCTCCAACGAAACAATATGAATACTATTTGCAGCCATATTATTACGCGCCAGTCTCTCAGTCAGGGCCCCTTCTTAAATTTGCATTTAACATAGCTCCTATGGCGCGTCTAGCGATGTTTTGCCCCAGCACTGGCACTGTGGAACGGGCCGCCCGGCGGTATGGCGGCGCGGAGCGGCGTCTAGGTATCTATGAGTCAGTGCGAGTGAAAACGCAAACTTTCAGGAGCGTGATGCGAGGTGCACGAACTGCAGTTAGATGCCGCTCGGATCGCATGACACTCGTATCAAATATCGACAGGCATTTCGTAACAAATCAACCAGAAGCTACAGCGTTCACGCCTACCGCAGGACCCTCCCTGAAAATGCTACCCTCCCTGAATCATCCACATTACACAGGACCTCCTGACCTGCCTCCTTCCCTCAACCCCCACGTTTCCCTGATCGTCACCTCCTCCCTGAACGCACCCCCCCCCCCCCCGCCCGCCCCGCACTCACACGCGCTGCCGGCTGTCGACATCAGAACCACGACGTACGCGACAACGTCTACTGGTCTCCCCAACAGTAGCCAACTGGCGGAACGCGCAATGCGCCTGCCAGAACGCCGACCCGTCACATGGCACGAGCGTATCCCGGGACCTACGCCTGCCAGGACGCCGCCCTCGTCAGCATGCACAGCGTGTGAGTGCCGGGACTCAGGATAGGACTCAGGTCTGGCCGGATGCAGAGGGTTCGGAGAGGCGCAGCGCAGCAGAGGTGTGGTGGAACGCAGTGGCACTCCACAGATGAGGGGGAGAATCAAACAGACTGCTGAATCCAATGTGGGTAGAAATGCAGGTTAAAAGTACGTCTTCCTCGAGCTGGAAATGTGAACATAACCTTGGCGAAGCTTTGACTAACATGTAACAATGAATACATTGCAATCCTGCTTCACGAGTTTGCCAGAGAAAATAAGTCAATAACGATTTCGATAAACTTATTGTATCGTGCAAAGTAGTCCGGGATCCCGCTTCACCCCGTCACACAGGTTATGCCTCCCTCTTTCGGAGGCGAGCACGTGCTCATCGTCAATAACCTCGGTGCGCGAGATACCAGGATCGGACTGAACGACGTGGCCCATGAGAACAACTTTACCTGGTCCGACGGCAATCCACTGGACTATACGGTAAGTCAGACGGCACTCCACTCGACTATACGGTAAGACCGACGGCACTACGCTAGACTATACGGTAAGTCCGACGGCACTTCCGACTGCAACAAATTCGTAAGACCGACGGCACTCGCACTGGACATACGGTAAGACGACGGCACTGACGGCTATGCACTAGACGTAATCCGACGCACCCATTCACTATACGCTAGCCAGACGCACCCACTTACTAAATACGTAAGTCCGACGGCACTCCACTCGACTATACGGTAAGTCCGACGGCAATCCACTGGACTATACGGTAAGTCAGACGGCACTCCACTCGACTATACGGTAAGTCCGACGGCACTCCGCTCAACTATACGGTAAGACGCGATGTAGAGACGGCGGCCGACCCAAGGATGTAGGCAAATATTGTGCAGACGAATCTCTGATTTCGAAGGTCATAATGTGCATTGTAATCACCAGTAAGGCGAAGGACGAGCGAGTCCGAATAAATCCGCGTCAATTTATCACCCGTCCACGGAGGTATCGTCTTGGTGCCAAGCATGGCTTTAAATTATTTCCGCTAGCGTGGTGTGCGTTGCCAGAATGGGAAGACCGAACTAAGATCGAATACTGTCTTGAACTAAAATAGGTTTTGCACGTATTTTGAATTGCAATTTATAAGCTCACGTTTTGTTCAAAATTGAATTAGGGTGGTATATTAAATACGATGTTGATTCGCTTAACGAGCTGCTAAGCATTTGTAATCGTCAAGCACCTTTGGTTGGAAAGCTACGGCGGTGTAATGAAGGAAAGTAGAAGGAAACGTCAATCTAAATATTACAGGCAGCGTTTAACAGCGAACAAACTGCACGTTATAACCGCTCAAATTTTGCATTGCATTTGAGACGTACATTTGGTCTAAGATGGTGTTGTTTCAAACGCTTCACTCCCATAGGTGCTTGAAGCTACTGATAAATTGTGAAGACGTCCAAACATAATATGCGCTTGTAGAGCCAGTACTTTGCACGTACCTCAACCGCACGCTGAAGGACACATAGGCAACGCGGCGATCGTTCTTCTCTTATCGCAGCTGTGTTGACCCGTGCTTGGCGACTTTTGCGGTTGCCCGAGAAGAGGTCCGTATTGCAAACGAGTTTTGTAGGAACTTTTTGTGGACGGAACAGGGTTGCACTGCGCACGTGCATGTACCAGACATTGAACCTGTTGCAACATGCCAGGTGTGGTCTCACAGCCTCACCACAAACTTTAGCTTATAGGTCCAAGGCCGGTTTTCTCACTACAGCAGGATACAATACTTTTTGACACCCCTGACGCGGCACGTGTCACGCGCCATGCTGACCCTTCACATGATAAAAAACATGTCAATAATCATAATGTCATTGCATGGGGCTATCAGATGGCGAAGACCGCTTGTCAAGCCGGGTCGGCCGCTTATATCTGAGAAAAATCCGGTATTCAATGAGGACTCGCTCGCGTTTCGCGCTCGCTCGTAATTAAACGGCGACCCGATGAAGCAGGCATGCACCTTTTAAGCTTATCAAACGAACACCATTGCCATTTGAGTACCGCTGAACCTGGAATTATGTCCTATTCACTCCTATCATGCAATGACGAAAACCTGTGAACGAGCGTCTGGTACCATGTGTTTCTCTGCCACAGAACTGGATGGATGGTCTACCCAACAACGGCCTGCTGCTGAACCAAAACTGCATTAACATCGGGGACCCGACCACCGGTAAGTGGGACGTCAACCGCTGCGTCGAGACCAAAAACTACGGCTGCAGGATCGCTGATGCCTCCGGTACGCACTGAGAAGTGCGATAAACGCGGACCGAAGGGCCTGATCCTATGGTGTTTGTGGATTTCCAGAGCCTCCAACTCCTGCCAGAGTCCCATTGAACTCCTCCGCCAAGAACTGCTGGCTTCCGAATTCCAATCGAATCCACTCAGCAGCCCTGATTGCAGGCCTGAATCTCAACCCTAATAAACTGCTGGAAAAATAATGAGCCAAACATTGCGTCCACGTCAGTTTTATTGACGGTAGCCGGAAGGTCGTGTGCGTGACACGATAATGGTTGATGGATGACACCTCGACCCCACATTGGCCACACGGTTCAGCAGCGCGACGATCCGTGTCGACGCAGGATGGCCCGGGCGCCGCGCGGCACAGACTGTCCTCCCGGCCCGGGAAGATTGTACTGAGATCCGACCACACCACAGTGCCCGCGCCGCGCAGGCGGCACGCGACCGGCCGCTCCTCCGCGATGAGACTCACACAAACACACACGAACGCACATCCCGCAGCCGCAACGCCGTCCTACAGAGAGAGAGAGAGGGGGAGAAAGAGAGGGAAATTCACCCTCACGGAATCACGGGGCACTAACCGGCCCCTCCGGCAACAAAAGTTAATCCAGCTCGTCCAACTACACGTAAAAGCGTGAGCGAGTTAATGCGCTATGAACGAACATGCAATATTCACAGAGTATGCGGTCGGTCTGTGCCCTGCACGTGCCCGGCTATGGCGGTCGGCCTCTGGGCGACCCTGTGACGCTGGCCGGAACGATGGCGGGTGACGATGACGGAAGGCGGCGCCTCCCACTGCCCAACTGACACTCATCACGATATCAACTGCGGTGAAGACCACGGTGTCAGCAAGCGTCAACAGATCTTTAACTCGCTCATATAAACTCACTCTCATATCTCAAACATACACATAGCACAGCTGCATCCGTAGCTGTGTTATGGGGTCGAAAGGTAGCAGTAAACAATAATAGTCCTTATCTGTTTGTCTCAGTCATTAGGCAATAGAATAAGTTAAAGCGATGACGGATATTCATTACATTTTTGCTGCTGCCATATGACCAACACGCTATCGAGAACTCTTAAAATTGCAGTGGCTGCCTACCGATTTGACAGTGGTCTTGATGAAGTCCTTGCGCGCGGTGAGGTCGTGATCTGGGTACTTTGCGTACACCTTGGTCAGGATGTTCTTCATCGTCACCTCCTCCAGGTTGGCGCCGTCCAGCAGCTTCCGCACCAGGGCCTTTAAATCGTTGTCCTGTGGAGAGTGAAACAAGCTCAAGATTCCTTCACTAACAAGGTTTACCCTGCCTGTACCAACGAGGGAGAAACGACTCCCATGAGGGTGACATCATGATCAGATCATCTGCATTTGCCATCAATATTTTGCAATATGGTTGCAAATAAACAAAGGCGTTCATGGCGCAGCGATTCTCGTCACTTATCTTCAGGAATGTTCGACATACTTGACGCATGCACGGTTTAGACCATCCCAGATTTGATAGTAGCAGCATGGCAGGAAATCAATAGGTAGCTATATGTAATGATACCAGCCTAATGTTCTTCCCTGTTGATTGTTCTAAGTCAAAACAACTTAAATATCACGGTTTTAGAGGTTTGAAACACTAGGTACCATCGCCGCGCAACGAAAAATAGTAATGCCTGTCTGGTAGCATCTGGCTGCTGGCAGCAAAAAAAGAGAAAATATATTTATTTCAAACAAATATTATGTCATTTTCTTCCGCATGGTAAAAGGAACAATTTCTTTTTTATTTACAGGGTTAATTTTAATATCTTAATTGTTTTATTTATACACATATTTTCGCTACATAAGGTGCATTTCACCAAACAATAATAATTATTAAATATGTGGAACAGATGGTTGGTGCTCTATGTACAAAAATAATTTCGTCATCCTTCGGTAAAGTTCGTGCTTTCAACACGCGATCGAATTGAGTGAATACATTTTTACTCCCAGGGTGGAGTCATCGCGAAGAGATCCGGCGATTCGTGGATGGACGCTGAAATGAGCGGATGTTCATTATTTAGGATTTGACTGATAGGGCAAATGAAACGACATGTTGTACGATGTCCCCACATAATGCAAGTGATTATTTAAATTTGTCGAGCTAAGGGAGCATTAGAGCATATTAAATAGATAAGTAAAAGCAACGCAACGGGGTTGATGAGGACCTATGTTGAAGCTGGAGGGAGACGTCCAACTCACCGAGGGAGCCTTCTTGGCCTTGGATTTCTTAACGAGAGGTTCGTCATCCTCGCTGGAAGAACCAGCGTCCACCTCGGACTTCTTACGCTTCTTCGGCGTCTTCTTGGCTGCAGGTTTCTTGGCAGACACCTTCCCCGGTGTCTTTTCTTTGGGAGTCTTTTTCACCGGCGTTTTCTTGGGTGTTGCTTTCTTCTTCTTGGGCTGAAATAAGTTACACATGTTGTAGTACAAAACAGTACCTCGATTTCTAATGATAATGTGCATAAACTAAACATTAAGGTGGTGGAGGCGTAAAATTACTTCACCCCGTCAACACGATGATTCAAGTTCCGATGATAATCAGTTTCAGGCCATCCCCTACCTCATCTGAGATGCAGGTTTGACGCATTAACTGGGAACGTTGTGGGCGATAACCACGTCGTATTCTTAAAGCTGCAAGCCCAGCGGTTCGAACCCTCCTGCAATTCCAGTACAAATCACACAGCTGCTAAGGCTGCTCAAAAGCTTAAGGAGAGCACGTGAAACACATTTAAGCAGCAACCATATTGAACATCACCAACACCCAACGCCCTCTATACCGCCGCTCAAAAGTTATCCCACTCGTTACACACCACCGGCAGCTGCCAGCCGTATCGGTAGCGCGTGCTTCCTCACCGTTTCCTTGGTCTCCTCTCCGTCCTCTGCCTCGTCCTCGGAGCCGCTGTCCTCCGCGGCGTCCGAGCTCTTGGCCGCCTTCTTGGGCTTCTTGGCGGAGCCGGCGGCGCCCTTCGACTTCCTCTTCTTCTTTTTCTTCTGCTTTACCTACAGGAGACAGGGAGAAACCGTGCTACTTATTTTGCATTCCACCTGTGTGCTGTTTGGGCTGGTATTAATCCTACCAACACATTCCATGACATTCCTTGAACGTGACAGCAAGTATCATTTCACAATTAACTTCTTGCCAATAGTATGAGCTAGTGCTACCCGTCCGCTCCGCTGGGCGATTACAGGTTGAGTGGTGGTGCAAGCCAGGATAAGCAACTAGGGAGGTATGATAAGCAAGTGATAAGCAACAGCCCGTACTACCCGTGGCACACCCGTCGTACCCATAATACGTTTATGTACCTGTCAATCGTCGTACACCCAAATCTCCTGGATGGTGTCTCGTATCTCCTGGATGAAAGTACCCTAACGAAAAAACTCCCACGATGGCTCCCCCCCCCCCCAGCCAACCAGCCCGTGTCATGCGTAACGCGCTACCAATTCGCTGGCATCTTCGGGATAGAGGTATCCGCACCAATTCAGCGCGTGAACTAACTGGGACTGTGCGAACGGTCAGACAGACAGACAGATATGCTTTAAATATAAGTTCAAAAATAAAAGTACAATCAAAATTTGAACCTTCAAATAAATGTAAATATTATTTTACACTTGACACAAACATGTGATCAGAAAGTAGCACAAACCAAACCTATTAGAACACAACTATTCATTATGTACTCGACATTCATAACATGTACTCTAATATATTACCAGCCAAATGTAGAGGGCGCCTCATATGCGTTAGATGGAGTCTTACATCTCTCAGTCATTTCAATATTGCAAGACAGGAGACAATACACAATCTCCATGCAAATGAAGTGAGACAAGCTCCGATGAGTACCGTAACTAAATACGCCTGTCGCCCACGCACATTGCAAATGTGTGGAGCCTTTAATCTCACCTCGCGTCCGGACGGTTTTGGGTCGCAGAGGAACTGCAGGATGCTCAGAGCCAGCTCCTCCCGCGTGCCACTCTTCTTGTCCATGTCGAGGATCTTGCTCAGAGAGCGCAGCACGTCCATCCGATACCTGCAGCACACGACATGTTTACATCTCCTGCCCAATCACAGCATACTTACAACCCCACCGAACAAACGCTCGTAACGCAGCCAGACAACTGCCATGATAAGTACAGCACTGCACAAACTGACAAAAGTCCAACAGACATCCAGCACTGCACAGGTACAAAGAGCATCTTATCCAGCATCTGGCCCGCGGGAGCTTACTTCTCAAGGTTCTCCTTCTTCTTGACGAAGCCGGGCGCACCCTCCTTGAAGGCGAAGCCACGGAAGTTGCGCAGGTTGCGTCGGAACTCATACGGCCGGCCGGGGCGCGCAAAGATGATCTGGTGCAGCACGCGCACGTCGTCCGGCTTGCCCGTCTGCAGGGAAGGGCGGCACAGTCACGGTCACGGTAGGTCTGCCGGAACACCAGCCTCAAATCGCCGGCAACAGTCAACGCAACAGCGAACAAACACGCTAAAAAGATGCAGCAAATCATTGCGTTTTATAATGAATTGTAAGCCATAACAATACTGACACTCCATGCAACATAGTCTCAAGGTAGCTATGCAAATAAATATTGTTGTTGTTGTCATTGTTATTGTTGCTACGTCTCACCGCGATATTGTGGCCGATGACGGGACAGTCACCCAGCTTCTCGCCACTGCCCTCCTCCAGCACGTGCGCGCCTCGCTTGGACTCCTCGCGAGTCTGCTGCACGTAGCGCTCGACCGTCTTGCGCTCGCGTCGCCCACTGGTCTGCGGCGACCGCTCCAGGAGCGGTACTGCCAGACGACAGGGACAGACGGTCATATGAAGGATTTTAGTGCATCATTCTGAACTTGTTGATGGTTACAACACATATTTATTGAGCAGTTATCATAAGCACTGCAGATTGAACACACAAAATAGTTATAGACTAGAAATGGACAGGCTTATTTGTCATGAATAGGTCAACAGGCAGCATATCATTAATGCATGTAGTGCACTACAAAATATAAAACTATATTTTGTTAACTATATTTAAAGATTATAATCTATATTCAAAACTATCAAACCTAATGATGCAGTTGCTAACAATAATATAGTAATACCTATTCAAGCCCTTAGTTGAATGACATCTTAGCAACAAATTTACAAATTCCAAGTGGATGATAACTACATGGCAAATTTGATTATA
The DNA here is from genome assembly GCA_014673585.1 of Semibalanus balanoides. Taxonomy (NCBI): domain Eukaryota; kingdom Metazoa; phylum Arthropoda; class Thecostraca; order Balanomorpha; family Balanidae; genus Semibalanus; species Semibalanus balanoides. Next base: position 29,469 of record VOPJ01009310.1, read on the forward strand.
ACTATTGCATAAATAGCTGTGATAAATCAACCTACAAGCCTCTGGAAGATGCACAACACATTAAAAGGCTGTTTCATAGATAAGAGCATATATAAATAAAACAGACATTGTCCACTTTAATCTAAAAAGTCTGCAGACTGCACATACTTTAACCAGATGATAACTGTCAATTAAATGTGTGCTGTGAACATCAACAAGTGTAGGATGGCTGTGCACTGGTTACAAGTTATATGAAATATGTAGTTATTCATCACAATTCCCCTTATTTACAATTGCTTAGCTCCCATTAAATGATCAAATGTTTCCAATGTATTTTTTAAGTTATCACAAATACACACACACACACACACAGATGAGGACTGACCAGGAGGTTCCTCATCTTCATCGTCATCATCCTCTTCAGACTCATCTTCTTCTTCCTTATTCTCTCCCTTTTTTGCTGGGAGCTCAGAAGGCTTATCTTCTTCCATGGGGGCAGGCTTATCCTTGTCAGCATCTACAGCTGTATCAGTGTTACCATTCTTTGCCACATTATCTGTGTCTCCATCACCACTAGGTTTTGCTTTCATTTCTGGGTGACTGTTCTCTGCCTGCAGGGTTGGGGTGAAGTCAGGGCAACTTTTTAAACTGGTAAGTCATATACGTTGGCTGGTACGTGCAAACAAATATACTATTTTCTGTGAAGCATCAAGCAAATCACATCACAGTTCCCTGCATGAAGCTGAGCCAGGGGTGAAGTTCACTTTTCAGTTGAGGGGCTTCAACCCCCCTCAACTATATACAACCATAATACATACTCTCTAGTCAGCTGGTCCTTACGTCACACAAACAAACCAAATGCTCAGCCAATCAGATTTGAAAGTAGTCGCACTCCAGCCGATCAGATTCATAGGTAATCAAAAGCTGCAAGCTAATTTACTGATTTAAAGCCTCTGGCCTGGTATGCACATTCCTTTTCCAGCAGCACATTCTTTTCCCCAGACCCACATTCCTTCCCAACAAAAATCAAATTTATATCGCTGGTTTTTAGCCAAGACAACTAGCAGATAAGGGTTTTTCAACAAGGGCTACAAAACTGCTCTCAGTTCAGAACCCCAAGTTGAAGGTAAGCTATTTCCTTTAAATAAAAATACTAATTCACACGTTATCAAATAAAACAACAACAAAGTAACTGACCTGGAATGGAATAACAATATAACAGAAGCATTCGGACTATGAATACATATATACAAACTGTCAATTTTTCACATAAGCAGCACTCGCTGCAAACTGCAAAGGAAGTAGGTATGTACCCAAACCCACTCAAAGTATGCTGACTCAATTCCGATACATTTATAATTTTATAGTTTGTAAATATGGGTCTCACCGGAACTGTCTTTTCTTCTGTATCCATGACCAGAAAATCGATGGCTTACGATTGAAGATACTCAACTTTCGAATGTCAGAATTTAAAACGAGCAAACCCGCGGTAGGCAAACGCGGGCTACAAACGCGGTGGGCGCGAAACCACAAGGCCGGCCTAAAAGCGTGATAGGTGCTCGGCTGCTGCTTGTGAAACGCATAAGCCATATTTTGACTAATCATGGTCGGGTTGAGATGGCCGGTCGACGAAAAGTTTGTCTCATGCGTTTTGATTGGTTAAATTTGAAGGTCATGAGCATCCTCAGCTTGTTTTGAACAATAAAATCTGGGATCCGAATTAATGTAAACAAATGATTGATAGTATTATTTGGGTGTCGCAAATACCATAATTAATTAATTTAAGGTACTGGGTTGTTTCATCTCCTTGATATTAGTGGTTTGTTCTAATTCAGAGGATTAATAGGTTTTAAGGCTCGGAGGCCAAGGAATCAATAGATAAGAAAAAGGGTTAAATACCTAATTAAATCAGCGCGCCGCAATAGTCTCAATTTTAATTGGCGTTCAGAACGTTCACTTCTTTGCGACGGTAGGATTGCATCATTGACTCGTCACTTTGTCATATACAATATTTATGTTACCGTGCTTTTCTGGCAGTAATAGAGTTCATGTTTGTGAAGACGGCTTGAAACCTCATGTGGGTTGATTATGGAGTAAGTCAAATAATTGTGTTAAATTCTCCAATAACATGTAAATTGTTAAGCGATTAATTTTAATGTAAAAAATTAGTTAGGTACCTATATCAAGTACATATTTTGCATGTTATTGGTTATTTTAACAGCAACCTTTTGGGCAATCACTCCATCATGCTTGACCATCCAAATCAAATCGCCATTTATTCTATCCTACCTCATAGCTGCGCCCATAATCTCTTTCACACCCCCCCATAGCTCAGATCATAACCGTATGGCAATTTATTTCTGGGGGGCCATTTAATAAGCAGATCAAGCGCCGAATTAGCGTTCAGCGACTGTGCAACCTACTTCATTTGCATACAATCCTGTCATCTCCCATATCAGGAACGCTGTCTCCGCTCCAGCTTCCATCCTTCCTCTGGCAGAAGTCACAGGAAATTCATTGTCTTCATGCTCAGAAAAGACCTTCAAACCTTGCCAAGAAGGAATTCTTCCAGGCATCTCCCTCCACAAGTACAATTAGAGGTTCACCCCAGGAAGATAGTAAAGCCAAGAGCACAGTCTAGAGTACGTGAGAAGGAAACCACTGGAGTACCTGTGTCATTTAACAACTGAATTGGGACTCCCACCTGCCAGTTAATGTAGTGCTTTGCACAGTCAACAAACAATGTTCAAGAACAGCTTGACATACATTGGTTGGTCATATCATATGACATTCCTATCTAAGTTAGAGCCAAATAATAGAGATTGTAAGAAGCCTTGATGATGAAAAGTCCATTCAGGCCGCTTTTTTGGCCTCCATGGTGCCTCCAGCAGTTTAAAGTAAATATGAGGGAGTAACTGACATGACTAGCACAAGAGTGGCTATGTCCTGGAATCAGTGCTTATTCTGGATTATGTTTAAAATATGTTTTGGCCTGAATCAGCTATCTATTAATTATTTTTTATCTCACACAAACAATATTTTATGCTTACCATATTCATGTATCGATCAGATAACTTGAATGCTACAGCAGACTTTCAAAAATTTTTCTGTATATTCATTTCGAGAAGTTAAAACATTGAACATGACAGTGGTAAAAGACAGTGACTGGTGACAGATTAAGGGGGTGGCAGCTTCCCCCACCCAGAAGCTTGGGGCAAGCACATTATTTGCCCCCTCCCCCTCATGAAAATTGTAAGAGGAGCTCTCCAATATTTTTCTCAAAAAAATGACTGAGGCCTGAGGTGCCCCTATGCCAGCCTGAAAAGCCCTCTTTAAGAAGACCAGAAGGCCCTCAGTTGGCGCCTGAGAGTGGCCTCGATATAGTCGTACTCGTTGACAACTTCAAATGGGGCTGTCTGATGTTTTTTTTGACAATTCAGAGGGCCCTGCAAAATAAAGTGCCGCTGAATCTGAGGAGATACCATTTCAACACAATTTTGGGATGGGCCCCTTGGCCAAGGGGGCCACCTGTTTTGCTTTGCCCCCATCCATAAATGCAATCTTGCTGCTGACTGGGTTTGTGGGTAAGCAACCAATAATGTCAGATGTCATATTACCTAGACTTTTCAAGCTTATTGTCATTTGTCAATGTAGATGATACTGATGCACTATGACTCACTAATAGCATGAGAAGTTATGGCAGTTAGTGTGTGTCTGCTGTACAGATATTGCCCTATTTCATGAGGAATGAGGTGACTTCTGATGAATGAATATAATATGAATGATGATATTGATAATGAATGAATGATCAAATTTTTCTTTTCAGAATATGACTTAGTTTTTTATTATTTATTTTCTCCAGCTGCATACTGCTGCTGGGAAGGCTGGAAGTGTAAAATGTTTCATTACAAGGGACGGACAAGTATATTTAATATTTGTTTCAGCATAAACAAAAATGCTAGATTGCCTAACCACCTAAACCTTATCATGACCTTGACTTTCTATACAAAAAAACCCTACAAGTCAGTTAACGAGTGGGCGCGAAGCGCTCGCTCGTCTTTACGTGGTATATGGGGGGAAAATCTTGATTATAGCGGCCCAACCCGACCCGAGTCCCGACCCGAGTCCCGAACCGAGTCCCGCACCCGAGTTCCCGACCCGAAGTCCCGACCCGAGTCCCACCCGAGTCCCGACCCGCAGTTCGACCCAGTTCCGACCCGAGTCTCCGACCCATTCCTACCCTAGTCCCGACCCTAGTCCCGACCCTAGTCCCCGACCCTAGTCCCGACCCGAGTCCCGACCCGAGTCCCGTACCGATCCCGACCCGCAGTCCCGACGTCCCAGTCCCGACCCCGAGTCCCGATGTCAGGACCTCCCGACCCGACAACCAAGTGTTGGATTTTTGGCCTTGGGGCTTTTATATTGAGGCATATTTTTTTCGTAGCTGTACTACATTTGCAAAAATAGTGCACCGAAGATGACCATTATTTGTTCCTCAGACATATCTGTTTGACCGGGGGGGGGGGGGGTGCGTCGGTGTCAGCAGATTATTCATTTTGATATAGTGTATAGTGCTACATATTTTTTCTCAGCATACTTATTTTTTGCAGCACATTTTTTTTAATTAAAAATCCAACAAAACGGGCAAAAATCCAACACTGCCCGACACCCCCACCCGAACCCGACCTGGCGACGTTTTTTGAGAAGCTCATTATCTCTGCAACCCCACGTCCGATGACAAGCGGCCTTCTTTGCTGAGTAGCCCCATCTAACCTACCCAATTTGAGACCGGTGCCGACTCATGTGGGTGACTGCCACTGCACGTGGCGCGTGCCGCGTGCCGCGTGAGGGTTGTTAAAAAGTGTTTCCTCGTAAAAACTCCGCAACGGCTGGGTGGATTGTGTGCAAATTTGGTGTGCGGTTACGGTTAGGGACCTCTCAGCCGCCACTTTCTCCACAAGTTCAGGAGATTGGTGACTGCACACTGCACAGTGCACGTGCGCAACGTGCACACCCTATTTTAATATCTCAGGAACGGCTGGAGCCGGCTGTGTGTTCAAATTTGGTGTGTGGTTACTGGTTAGGGACCTCTCAGCCGTCACTTTTTCCTACAAGTCAGGGGCTGGGCTGCACGTCTGCGCTCGTGCACACCCTTTTTTGTATCTATCACAGAAACTACTTGCCCGATTCAAGATTAAATGCACCATTAACATATTTCCTTCGCGCTCGCTCGTTCATCGCCAACTACGGTGCCTTACTGGTTCCTTAAATACACACATACCCTATACTGCTGCCCACATATTCCTTTTATTGTTACAGATTGCATAACAGGCACGATGGAGTCATTGGTTGAAGCTGGACAGAGAGTTCTACTGGTGTGGAGTGGCCAGATTGATGGAGAAGAAATGAAGCAATTTGCTGAAAAACTTCAAAAAGCAGTTGGATCTTCTGGCAAGGTGGCTGTGGAAAATGCTGAACGTCTGAAAATGGGTAAGATTGATTTGTTCTAAGGGTTTAATTATCAAATATTTCCTTTGCTCTCCTTTGTGTGTAAGAACAAGCAATGCATATTCAAACTGAACCTTCTGTGTACCACTTGGGAGAACTGCTGTACTTTACTTGACAATAAGTAATCTGTGAGCAAGAGTATAGTTTTCATAATCTAGGTGCATAATTGTGCTATATCTTAGATTTTAAGGCTCCTAGATAGATAGTGAAAGATATTCTTTTATGTTTATTCTGTCATAATATATATGTATATATGATGCGTTTTTCATGATATTTAGCTACTTTCCTAATGCATGTGCTGGCTTTGTATCACAGCATCCTACCATTGGCCATCCTTAGGCTATTTTTTAGTCGAGTTTATTAAGCATTTATGCCAACAATGATGCATACAGATATGATGTGACTTTATGCATGTCTCCAATTGACTAATAACCTTTGTTCTGAGCTGACCCATTTCTTCTCGTGCCTTCAGCGGGTCACGCGCAGTCGAGTTTCGACCGGGCTCTGTCCGGGGTGGTGGGCGCGCCGCCGACCCACGACGACGCCATGCTGGCCCAGCTGCTGACGCTGCTGCGGCCCGGCGGCGAGCTGTACGTGCAGGACGCGCGGCAGGACGCCGCCGCGCGCCACCTCACCCTCGCTGGCTTCACCGGAGCTGCCGCACACGCCGAGCACAGTGGCTACTGTGCTGCACGCAAACCCGACTTTGAGGTGAGCCGACGGAAAACGCTGCCTGGGTTAGAGCAAGCTGAAATGTGGTTCAGCTTGGCAGTGAAGGGAAATTTCCATATTCTGCTTGGACAAGATTATGTAAACGGTAAATGCATGCCAAACTTAGACAACAATCAGTGCTTAAATAATGCTTTTAGTACCTGGCAGTTGTGCTAGCGAGGCTGCTTCTGTCCTTAAAACCTGTCTGCCTCAGGTGGCTCCCTTGCCCCACTAAATGTCCCCCTGTCCTGTTTCAGGTGGGCTCATCTGCGCCGCTGAAGTTGAACCTGCCGGCAGCGGCGCCGTCTTCGGCCGCAGCTGTCTGGACGCTGTCCGGGCAGGACGCGCTCGATGACGACCTCGACCTGCTGGACGAGGACGAACTGCTAGACGAGGAGGATAAGCAGAAACCCGACCCGGCCTCACTGCGCGGTAAGCATCGTCATGAACCTGGTGGTGGATGATAGGTGCCATGCTTTGCTACCGACTAAGCCTGTGTGAGGTGCGGTGACTGGTGACTGGTATGTGCTATCTCTTGCTCTCCCTAGGAACTGCATTCACTGGCCCACTGTGCATTCTCATTGATTTTGTTGCTTTCTGGCTGGTATATCATTCAAAACTCCACACCTATCACATATATTGCCAGGTCATAGACCATAGTGATATCGGCGTAATCCTTCAGCAAACTGTTTTGACGCGTTGACTCGCATACAGTGAATAACCGTCTTCTCGTACAGCATCGGTGGTTCAGTGGTAGAATGCTCGCCTGCCACGCGGGCGGCCCGGGTTCGATTCCCGGCCGATGCAGTTTTCTCTCTCGTTCTCAAAATTTGTTGGCGCGTCTGCTGGTATCGTCACTTTATACTGTTTTGCCCTACGCCTACCACACTTCTGCTTACGTATCGCTTCCGTCCTGTTCTCTGCTGTCCCCTACTTTTTCCATTTGAATTACATGCGTGTCGGTGTGTATGTTTGTTCACAATGCCAGCTCTACCTGACCGTTTACCGTTTTTCGTCCGCAGTGTGTGGCACCACCGGCAAGAAGAAGGCCTGTAAGGACTGCTCGTGTGGCCTGGCCGAGGAGCTGTCGGCAGGCAAACAGCCGGCCACCAAGTCCGTCACCTCCTCCTGCGGCAGCGTAAGTAGGGGGAGACTCCTGCGGTGGCGGCAGTGTGAGTGGGTGTGTTGTTTTTGTGGACTGGATCTATAAATAAGGCTGTGTTCTGACTCGTCAATTTCCGCGGGGATTCTGGGGGATTGGTAGAAGAGAGTTTTTTCCGATTCGGTAGCAAAGAGTTAACAGGAATATCAATGTGTAAGTACATTGCCGAACTGCGGTAGAGTAAAATGCCCACCGGGGATTCCAGAGATTCGCGCAGGAATGTGCACTCAGAACAAAACAGCCTAAGTAAAATTATATCTGGGTCCGCCAATGCTGCTCGTTATGTTGTCGACTGTTTACCCTCTTCATGACTTATGCATCCTGTGGCCTGGGTTCAGCATGAACTGCGGTCGCTTAGGGGTGTCCACGGAGTCCACGGAGGGGGGGGGGGTGGCATATCAAACTACTTCTCATTGACATCAGTTGGCTTGAGTTGAAGTTGAATGAGGTTGGTTTTGGTTGCTCAAATGATTCAGTTTAAATTGTGTACAACCATTGTGTCGGGTTTTGGAAGATCGAATCTAACGCAGCCCGCAGGTTACCGCACCAAACGCGTCCACTGACAGGCACGTCGTCTCGGTCTCCGTCCGTAGACCTCTCCTGCGTGGCTGGGCGCTAAAGGGACTTACAGTTGCTGCGCCCTCATCTTAACGGCTAATCGCCGTGGTTAGTCGTTAAGATGTGGGTGGTTGATACGTGGTACAGGCGGACGTGTATCTGACCGTCCCCCGTATTACCTCTCTGACTCCCCCCTCATCTCGGCAGTGTAACCTGGGAGACGCGTTCCGCTGCGCCAGCTGTCCCTACCTGGGTATGCCCGCCTTCAAGTCCGGGGAGAAGATCCAGCTTTCTCAGCGGCAGCTCAACGTTGACGCCTGAGGCGGTGTGTACAGCTCTCTACAGTCGTGTCCCTGTGGCAGGCTGCCCTGCCCCCGAGCTCACAGTGTGAACGCGGCCCGGTGTAGTTCCTGCGCCCAGGTCAGTGTCGGTGGTGAGGGCTTCGTGGTCGGTGGTGAGGGCTTCGTGGTCGGTGGTGAGGGCTTCGCCTCCCGTCGGTTGTGACGGGTTTCGGGACGGCCGCTGTGAAAAGGACGACGCCGTCAACCGGCCAGAGACTGCACACGGGGTAGCGAGCCGTCTGTCGGAGCCCCGCTTGTCGGCGGCTCCTTTAGTGGGGACCCAGAGTCCCGATGGTGATCGACAGGTACCTACGTGTGATGCTGATGATATTGCTGGAATCTATATGACGTATGTCTTCAGCCAGTTGATAGTTTGGGCGAACTTTCCAATCATGCTCCGAATATTTATTTGTGAGATGGGGTCTTGGCTTCTACTCTGACGCGAATGAGATGGGTATTATACAGATGTTTGATGGGCGGTTGAAGAGCCTCCACGCGTACGCATTTGTATTTGTCATATCCTAGAACGATAATAAATAACGAACGGCACGACCTGTCTGAAGTGTGGTAACGCGGGCGGCGCCTCAGCCGGGCTATTTTGGACTTTTTACGCCGCCCGCTCCGACTCAGCGACCCGGCAAAGCACTTGCATGCGCACGCCGCACGTCGCCACACGGCACACACACGATACATGCGCTCACGCGCACAAACACACTCGCGCACACATGCACACCCACAAGCAGACGTGCGGCGGAGTGTTTTCACGGCCTGCGGGTAGGAGGCGCCACAGGTAAACAGACAGACACGGCGCGCAGATAAAACAGGCAACGATGGCCGCGGCAACAATGCTCTGTCGGCCCAGTGCGAAATACGTAACGAATCGGCGCCGGTTTTGATTTGCTCGCTTGAAAGCTTGAACATTAGGGAGAATGGCAGGAGAGGAGTTACGGCAGCTGTTTTATAATGCTATAGTTACAATGTCGATGTTCTTAAAAGTCGAGAGCGGTACAATGAGCGGTACAATGAGCAGCATTTTACGACCACACGTGAAAGCATTAGTTACACACAGCGGCTTGATACGGTGGCACAGTAGAAGGTGAACTTAGTGAAGAATAGGAGAAAGTTGCAGGGTTTTGTCAGTTCAGTCACATTCACACATGTCAGCGGCGCCCTATGCATATTCTGATCCACAGGGACTTCGAAGTGGTGACACGATGGCTATCGTAAGCTACTCCAACAACCAGCCGCTTCATTTCGCTGGGCGGTTCGGAGGTTTGTTAGATCTGCGTTGCACATACGCACCATCGTCTGTAATACTCAACAGCCTCGCGACTTCAGTCGCGATGCTATATACTGCTAATTACAATATTGTCATTACGAGTGTGGATGATCACATTGCTCAACGGTTTTCGGGTAACCATAATGCGTTTTAAAACTCATTCTAGCGAAGCTCGCCGGTCCTTTCAAAATATCGGGTTACATAACACTTCCAGGCACCTCCAGTTTTCTGACCTCGCGGTGCTCCGGCAGTCGCATGCCCCGACTGTCATCACCTCTGTTCAGTACAGTCGGCTGGGTCTATTGACCTCTGTCCTCTGACCTCTTGACCTCTGACTTCTAACCTATCCACCAGTCTCACCCGCCCATAGCGCAATATTCACATCTTCACATTCAACCACGACGGCCAGCGACATTGCACGGCGCGCGTTCGAATCCCATCGGGGCCGTAAGTTTTCATTGCTCTCAGCTACCGAGAACGACCACGGCTCCGCTGCGGCCTGTCGGTCCTCCCCGGCGTTTCCGTCACTCCCCAGCCGTGTACCTCTGTACCTCTGAACCCCGTGTCCGGACCGCCCGCTCACGGCACGGCCTCTGCCAGCAGCACGCTGTGCCTCAGCGCCGGTCTCTCAGTGTACGGCGGTGGCTCCTCCGGCGCGTCCTCCTCCGGCTCTACGTAGATGTGCGTGACGGCCGCGCCCGGCGCGCCGCGCGCGCTGCCGTGCAACACGTGCCGCTGCGGCGCCTGCTCCCGGCGCGGCGTGGCCGGCCGCAGCGGCGTCGGCGCGGCGTCCTCCTCGGCGCCGGCGCGCTCGCGTTTCTTCTCGAGGAAGCCGCTGGGCGGTCCCTGCGGGTAGAGCGCCTCGTAGGGCGGCGGCTCGGGCACGCCGGGCCGCGGCGGCGGCGGCTGGCGGGCGGCGCGGCCGTGCAGGTCAGCCGGCTCGCGCGCCGTCGTCCAGCGCACCGAGCGGATGAAGTAGCTGACGGCCACGACGAGCAGCAGCACGATGACCGCGAAGCCGGCCCACGTGGCGAAGAAGTGGTCCGATTCTGTGGAGGGTGGTCAGTCAGTCAGTTGGACGGTGACGTTGGGTGAGACGGGATAGGCAAAGCTGAGCCGCCACACACAATTTGGGTATGGTGAACATTGAAGGATTTTGATAACATGGCAATACATTCACGTTATCATGATGTTACATATCAATTTGCAAGTGATAGGAGCGGCGTACCACTGATTTAAAAGACTGGTCCAATCTGCCCCGTCTCGTGCCGTCCCCTGCCACCCGTGGCGCCCCGCCTCTCACCCGTCATCGTGCTCGTCCGGCGGCTGCACGTGGAGACGTACTCGTCCTGGTTATCCACGAAGCCGCAGTTGGGGTAGTTGTCGCAGACGAGCCGGCTGCTGATGCAGCGCTTTGGCTGCTCCGGTGCGTCGCGGTTCTGGCACATGAACCGGTCGCCACCGCATGAACCGATGAACAGGTCTGTAGAAAACCGGCGGCGAGCCCGCGAGCGTCAGCAGTCAGCACCGATAGCAGGCCTCGTGGCAGGGGCGGAACTTTATATCTCTTTGGGAGGGCACGAGCCCCTCTCCAATATTTTAACATTTTAACAATAGGCCTATGGCGTTGCATGGTAAGAATGGAGTTAAAATCTATCAAATTAACATTAGGGCCCCCGACCGATTTCATAAAGTTCCACCACTGCCTCGTGGCTACCCCGTGGCCTGTCCAGTAATCTAGGTGGTTATAGCTGCGCACGCCATAGTCCAGTCAAGACAGGTGAGACAGCGGATTATTGCGTGACTGGTTTCACAAGACAGGTCGATCGATGAACGCGTTGACTCGTTCAGCAGCGTATAAGCGATGCCGTTCAGGTTTTGCATCAACTATGTCAAATGCCCGCCAACGTGACGCATAGGCATGCCAACCTTCAACCAACAGCCAACGTGATACCAGACCAGACGGCTGTCCAAAACAGCGGCGGTGCTGGTCTTGGCAGCACGCACTGTGGTGTGACGCTGTTGCCAACGCGGTGCTGTCAAGTGAAGGGTACAATAACAGGACGATTCTGAGCCTGCAAAAATGCGCACCAAGAATCAAGACTGTTACCATCACCTACCTTGTCAGCTTCAACTCCAGCATGCAATCATTTAGCACGGTATTTTAGGCTCCGCTGCAAATCCGAAGGTTTTGCTCAGCAGTCTTCTCGTCATATCTGTAGAGGGGAGCCTGTGGCCGATATCTGCGTGCCGGGACCAGGTAGACAGCCCTCTTACCTCGGTTATAGTAGGCACTGACGACGACCTCGAAGGCCGGCCGGAGGTTGATGGCCACCCTGGGCACGTGCGCCTGGAGGTTGATCGCCCGCACCGTACACTCGTACCCTGCGGACACCGACATATCACGTCAGGCACTCTACATGTAACTATGCGTAACGCTAGGACGGCGCCGCGTACGAGAATCCCGCATTGTCAGTCATATGCTAGTTGAGACAAACTGGGAGTAATTAGTCATATTCATTTAAGTTCCTATTCCAGCAATGCAAACGAGAAAAGAGGAGATTATATCGTGTCTCTGACCTACGGGACGCGGGTGTTTGACCATCGAGAGGAGACTTTGTCGCATCTGACCATCGAGAGGAGACTTTGTCGCATCTGGACCTCGAGAGGAGGCACTTGTCGCATCTGACTATCGAGAGAAGGCTTTGACCATCTGGACTATCGAGAGGAGACTTTGGACGCATCTGACCATCCGAGAGGAGACTTGCGCATCTGAAATCGAGAGGAGATTTTGTCGCATCTGACTTATCGAGAGAAGGCTTTGGACGCATTCGACCATCGAGAGGAGACTTTGTCGCAATTTGACAATCGAGAGGAGGACTTTGTCGCATCTGGCTATGAGAAGACTGACGCATCTGACTATCGAGAGAAGACTTTGTCGCATTTGGCAATTGAGAGGGACTTTGCTCGCATCTGACAAATCAGAGAGTAGACTTGTCGCATTCTGTACAATCGAGAGGAGACTTTGTCTATCTGACTATCAGAGAAAGGCTTGACGCATTGACCGATTCGAAAGTGAGGGATTGTCGCATTTGTGACTATCGAGAGGAGACTATGACGCATTCTACTATGAGAAGACTTGACGCATTGACTATCGAGAGGAGAACTTTGGTCGCATTTGACAATCAAGAGGGAGATTTGTCGCATCTGACAATCGAAGAGGAGACTTTGTCGCATCTACCATGCGAGAGGAGGACTGTTTGTCGCAATCTGACTATGAGAAGACTTTGACGCATTTGACAATCGAGAGGAGACTTTGTCGCATCTGACAATCGAGAGGAGACTTTGTCGCATCTGACAATCGAGAGGAGACTTTGTCGCATCTGACCATCGAGTGGAGACTTTGTCGCATCTGACTATCGAGAGAAGGCTTTGACGCATCTGACCATCGAGAGGAGACTTTGTCGCATCTGACCATCGAGAGGAGACTTTGACGCATCTGACAATCGAGAGGAGATTTTGTCGCATCTGACTATCGAGAGAAGGCTTTGACGCATCTGACCATCGAGAGGAGACTTTGTCGCATTTGACAATCGAGAGGAGACTTTGTCGCATCTGGCTATGAGAAGACTGACGCATCTGACTATCGAGAGAAGACTTTGTCGCATTTGACAATCGAGAGGAGACTTTGTCGCATCTGACAATCGAGAGGAGACTTTGTCGCATCTGACAATCGAGAGGAGACTTTGTCGCATCTGACTATAAAAAGACTTTGACGCATCTGACAATCGAGAGGAGACTTTGTCGCATCTGACTATCGAGAGTCGGATACTATACGGTCTCACTACCGATAGGACTACGCCGTCTCAGACCAGTGGAGCACCCCGCCGTGAGGAGACCACACTGTGCCAGTATACCGTGTCTGACCAGCCCAGCACCCCGTCGGGAGGAGACCACACTGTGCCAGTATACGTGTCTGACCAGCCCAGCACCCCGCCGGGAGGAGACCACACTGTGCCAGTATACCGTGTCGACCAGCCCACAGCCCGCCGGGAGGAGACCACACTGTGCCAGTATTACTGTCTGACCAGCCAGCAGCCCGCTGGAGGAGACCACACTGTCGCCAGTTAACCGTGTCTGACCAGTCCCAGCACCCCGCCCGGGAGGAGACCACACTGTGCCAGTATACCGTGTCTGACCAGAAAAAAAAAAAAATAAAAAAAAAAAAAAAAAAAAAAAAACAAAAAAAAAACAACATTTTTGATTAAAAAAAAAAAAAAAAACCCCAGCACCCCGCGGGAGGAGACCAACACTGTGACAGTATTACGTGTCTGACCAGCCCAGCAGCCCGCCGGGAGGAGACCACACTGTACCAGTATACCGTGTCTGACCAGTCCAGCACCCCGCCGTGAGGAGACCACACTGTGCCAGTATATCGTGTCTGACCAGCGCAGCACCCCCGCGGGCCCGCCGAGTGGGCACGTGCAGGCCGCTAACAAGATTAGTCTCCGGCGAATAGAGATGGATTCGAGCTCGCGGGCGCCGGCGTTGGTCCGACACCACCCGACAGAGCATTGGATGGGGTGTGAGGTGAAGCAGCCGCAGTTGTTCACACACATTAGTTCGGCCATCCTTCCAGTCACAGGCGTCTGAGACGCCGGGAGTCACCGGAGCGGGGTAGGCGGAGATGTCGTCTGAAGTCGCCAGTTAAATACCACTGGTGGATTACGTACTCCTGTGCCTATGTGTTGGAGAGCCAGAGTGGATTCAACTCGGTTACATATTCACACGTCACAACCCATATCAATAATGATTAAGTTTGAATATGCTGTGTTTAGTTTACGTACTCACTTTTCTCGTCGTGCGTGGGATACTTTCATTATCCCTGTGAATTATTGGCGTCTGGAATCCCTAAACGCTTATTCGGTAATCGGTCCGACTGAAGCGTCGGAGGGCAATCATAATCAATACCAAACGGGGCCGATACAAATAATTTCCTTAGGACCAAGGTCGTTGTTGGATTTTCCGCCAGAGACCCAAGGTCGAGGGTGGAAAATCCTCTATAGGAATCTTGGAAAATCCTACAACGACCGAGGTCTCAAAGAAATTATATCGGCCTAAGTGTGGTATTTATTTAATAATTTGTTTATCTCCGTTTTGAAAACTGCGTAATCAAAGCTTGGTAAAATGTAAATGCCCGGCGGGCCGAAAGCTTTGACCAGTTGACTTTACATTGATTTTCTGAGAGCTGAAAACCTTTTACCACACGCCCGAGCTAATGCTAAAAAGATACTGAGACAAATGATAGCACAGTCTGTTGACTGTTGGTGGACCAGCCCAGGACTGTGTGTGACTGTTGTTGGACCAGCCCAGGACAGTGTGTGACTGTTGTCGGTCACCATCAGACCGTGTCGGACCGTGTCTACACCGCAGAGTGACCCCTTAGTGACCGCGAGACACGTCATGCTATGGCTCCGTAAACCTCAGAAGGCTTTTAAGCCCGGACGGCGAGCCGCTCATGAAAGAGACGGCGCATTATCTGAGGCGACATAATTTACAGGTCACCCGACAGAGCCACTGGCAACTGGGTTGACCCCGTCCCATACTCCTAGCCACCAGGCGGACAGTAGGCAGCAACCAGGCGAACTAAAACACTAAATCGCTCTGCTGAATCGTAGGCTGTTTGTGCAAGCGACTTTCTGGCACCAGAGAGGTCGTTAAACGAGCTCGTGTTTTACTGATGTTTGTGACGTTAGTTTAATGATCCCGAAAGGTCAAGCGGGGACCGTAACAACCAGATACAAGCTAGTTAGACGTTGTTGATGTGCAGTGTTCAGCAGACTAGCGCCATTCGAATGTCAAAAGCACTGACCACGGGCCACGGTTTATGCTTACAACACATACACATTGTGTTAAACGATGCAGTTGCACACACAATCCTTCTACATGGAAATTTTGCTTCGTTAGAAGTCGCTCTAGTTTAGGTAAACATGTACAAATGTGAGGTTCCACTCACGCAACGGTGACACGCCTTATGCCTCGATATCGCGTCTTTAATTCGCCCGTAATGATATCATTGCAATTATGATGGTATGTTATTGTATACCTACATCCTTCTAGACAAGCACAGGACACGATGATCGCATCACCACTTTAGACACGCCGGGCTGAGACCAAGGCTCTATAACAAGCTGAGACGGTGTGAGCGACAGAGCTGACCAGTGACCATTCACTGAGATTCAGAGACTCTACAACGACCGACGAACCCCTGCAAACGCGGCGCACTGACTTCGATCCGACCGGCCAAGTGAATTTCCAAACCGCATTTCGGTGCCGGGTAAATCTCCGAAACGACCTCTGAAACGACGGGGTTTCACCAAGGCTGTTCTTTATCGTTGTTATATGTTTTACGCTACGCTGACGCACACACCGCGATTTCAGAGTGCGGTTGTTAAAAGAAGCCGGCGCTAAATTCCGAAACATTGATTATTGGCTAAGTGACCATTTTGACCAAAAATCGTGGCTTGCCACTATACGGGGTGTCAATATTTATGGCGTTGTTTGTTGTCGTTGCTACAGCGCTCTGATGTGGTCTGACGTTTGACGATGGGCTACTATTTCGTGTAAATATCCAGCCTGAAGCTCGAGATAATCGCACCGTGAGCGTGACGTTAAATTGCATCACACCTCAAGGAAACACGCCATTAGCGGGTCGCTATTTCACGCTACGGCTTACATACATCTCCCATAACTTTTCACATGAAGCTATTTTTACACGTTTTCTCTCATAAATGATACTAATGACTGCAGAGTTATATGTAGGAAATGTTCAACAGCAATATTCTAGTGCAACAAATCACTCGATCACGAGGCTGGCGTGTGAAGGCAACATTTGTACATTGACGTGAACGTATGAATTCGAGGCTAGGACAAGCACATATAGAGCGGGCAAGACAAAAACACTTCACAAACGGTCAGCCGGCTCTCGGCACACGCATTTTCCTTCGCTGAACAATCTCTGCACCTTCAGAGAGAAGAATCGAACGGGTCGAGTCGAGCGAACACAATTTAAAGGCACTTCTTGTCACCTACAGTCGCCGTTTTATTGTTATTCTAGTCTCGAGTCGCCTCGGCTGCACGCAGCCAATCCAGAGTGGCATTCCAGCCCGGCGAACCAGCGGCGTGACGGCGCGTGTGTTACACGTGACGTGATGTCACGTTCGACATCGTCACGTCACGTCCGTTGCCACGACGCGGCCGGTGGCCGGTGACGCAAATCGTGAACTGTTTTGTCCGCTGTAGCCTGTACTCCGGTACCAAGCCGTCCCATCCGCGGCCCCGGCCCGGGGTGCAGCTTCCAGCCGGCCCCAGACTGACCCTGAAGCGTTAAAGCTGCACTGATGACGTCACAACGTCCAGAGATAGCTCGCACAACTGACAACAGTTCTGCAACGACACGCGAACGTGTCCAAAAATGAGCCGCACCGCCACCGGGCAGCATGTATCGCACAATTACGGTGACGGCGGGCGGCACGGGGTCTGATTGATAAACCCTGGCCGGGGGTGGGGGTGCCGTGGAGTGCCGACGCCCCCAGCCGGCCTATATTGAGAGACCATTGTTCGGACAACAGAACGGAACGCCGCACGCTATACGGGCGGCAGAGATTGGCTGGCAAAAATAGCACCAGAACAACTGACGCGGCCCAGACGGGCTCGAGGCCCTATAACAACGACAGGTTTGATGGACTTTTGACCTTTCAGTCCGTCACGTGAGGAGCAGGAGCTAGCTGTTGAAACTCTGAGCAGAGGGCATCACGAGCTTTAGAAACATGTTTCAATGGCTGGGAATTTGTGGCAGACTGAGGTCTGAGGTACTGAGGTATATCATTCGCATTTCCGACCCGTAATCACCTACAAAAAGGTGCAACACTCGCAAGCCAATCCTGTACTGTCAGATTTGTGTTTAAAAAGCTACTTTGGCATTGCCTAACTATACGCCCGCGGCCGTGATGCAGGCATCCGAGGAACTTTTCTTTGATGTTATTTGGAGAGGCGAAGAAGCATGTTAATTAGTTTGAGAAATACATAATTATAAACAAATAAATGTTTACATCCCGATGAATGTTTGCATTAATGCCAAACACGCAATTCGGGGGCACGGCCTTCATCAACGCCTCCCGCTGGCCACACTGCGTCAGAAATCATCGTCAGGTGTCAGTCAGAGTCAGGCAGACCTAGTTCAGTCAGAGTCAGGCAGACCTAGTTCAGTCAGAGTCAGGCAGACCTAGTTCCGTCAGAGTCAGGCAGACCTAGTTCAGTCAGAACGGGCCGTGTAATGCCACTGACACCGACCAGACGTTATATAACGCAGAACCAAACTTTCCGGAAGCCCGCAACCGCCGTCAGATCCTGCCTATCAGCTTAGGGCCTGGGTGCTCGGCAAGGGGTCAGAAAACAACCCAGGCCAGCGGCTGCAAGTGACGGTGACAGGCTGTGTATGACGTGATCATGGAAATGTGTGACTGTCGTGACATGGAAGTCTGTGTGACTGTCGGTGTCAGGTTGTGTGACTGTCCTTGACAAGCCCTGAGGTGACTGTCGAGTGACATGGCTGTTAATTGGACAGTGCAGTGCAGGAGTGTGTGACTGTCAGTGAATAGGCACAAGATGGTGACTGTTAAGTGACGAGTCTGTAGTGGGATCTGTCGGTGTCAGGGTTGTGTGGACGTGTGTGACAGGCTGTGTGAGCTGTTCCAGTGGACAAGGCTGTGTGACTGTCAGTGACAGGCTATATGACTGTCAGTGACAGGCTGTGTGACTGTCGGTGACAGGCTGTGTGACTGTCGCTGACAGGTTGTGTGACTGTCGGTGTCAGGTTGTGTGACTGTCGGTGACAGGCTGTGTGACTGTCGGTGACAGGCTATATGACTGTCAGTGTCAGGCTATGTGACTGTCGGTGACAGGCTGTGTGACTGTCGGTGACAGGCTGTGTGACTGTCGGTGACAGTCGGTGTGACCAAATGAGTCCGTCGGACCAGGCGGCCGCCGCTCGGGGAGCATAAATTGCCCCGGGCGACACATGGCCCCGCTGATGAGTCGAAGCGGCACGGCAGAAAGTCGCTCGTACTGAGAACCGGACCGCTCCCTCTGACTATCCGTCTGACGGAGATCTGCTGAGCTGTCCGAACACGGGATGGCTGGCCACGGACGGCCGGGCAGACGGACAGGACTGTCCGGCTGATGTGACAGGCCGAGTACCAATGGCTGCCTCCCCCCTCCCCCTCCCACCTATCGCCGTACCCGGCTGGCCACCTTAAGTCGCCGTCTATACATAAGTACAGGTCAGCTTCCTGCTTCTCAGGCTCCGCAGGTTGATGCGGGATGGTACAAGATCATTTGTGAATAGTTGTGATTTGTTCGGGATGAGCGGAAACAGTGCTGATAAGTATATGCTAATGATGGCCTGGGCAAACACATCCAGCCGCCTAGCAACACCGATTTTCCTGTTATTCCTGCGTCTCGCTAAGGCGGAGCAAAGTTTATCCATTGCTAATGAATCGCAGCGGCAAACTCTGCATTAGCAAGTTTCGCAAAGCTTCTGAACAAAAACACTGTATACACGCTTTGTAGTCAGCAAAGAAACACTTGTCACCGCGGTAAGAAGTGAATGCAAACATGTCGTGCCAACTAAAGCACTTCCATATACTTTGATAAAAAATGAATATGATATATAAAATAAATAATATACTAAACGTACAAATACACAAATCGGACCGGTTTACTTCAGAAACTTTCGATCACAGTCCGTTGGTTTTATCAGGGTGATAACCCATAGGCCATAGATGGTTTATCTCGTCGGCGATCATGACAAATAAATTAAATAAATAAGTACATATTTTTGCATATCAATGGAAGCACATATGCATTTAAGCCCAATGTGCACTTCGCCAGCCTTAGCTAACTCTGCGCATTCGTACCGTATTTGCCGTCCATGGCGGTGTCGCAGGCGCCAAACAGACTCTTGCGGACCTCTAAGTGGTGGACTCCGGAGCGCCACTCCCCGGCACAGTCTTTCCTCTTCGTGTTTTTGTAATCTGTGTTGAGTAACGCCCTGAACGTGGTCACTGTCGGCCAGCTAGACAACAGGTCAGGTCTGTGTCAGAGCCGCTCGATTGTACTGGCTTTGAGAACTGTTTTGTTTTTTTGCCGTAACCTGTGTGTTCAGCCTGTCAGGTCGAGAGTACAGACAGGGCTTGTCAGTGTCAGGTCGAATCACTAGCCGCTCCGAGTTATCCGTGGTGAGTACGCGTTCCGAGCGGTGGGGCTATCTGGCGTTGTTCGCCGCAGAAATCAATTGCCATGTGGTCATGGTCTATGGTTTTCAGAGGCGCGCGTGTACTGGTGAGAACTGGCCCTTGAATCTGTGTCACCTGTCTTTTGGTTTGTTGGTGGTTGCGAGGGAGACAGAGTCGGGCAGGCATGGTCAGGGATCAGTATCTCTGTCTGGAGTGTTACCGGTGGTGAGACGGCCGATCATGTGGTCACTTCTGTGGGCCCAGAGACCAGTACAGGTCATGGTCAGGCGAGAGCCGCTCCTGTTGTATTGGTGAGCAGACGGCGCGAACGTGGTCACTGTGTCGGCTCTTAGGAGACGCAGGGCAGGTCTAGTTCGGTCATGAGCCGCTCTCGTGTACCGTTGAGGAACGGCCGAACGTGGGCACCGTGTCGCCCCGAGGAGACAGACAAGGGTCAGGTCAGGTCAGGCAGTATGCGGGCTGGCTGAGTATCGGTGAGAACGGTCCTTGGAGGAGAGCGGGGGCACGTGCTGTTCGGTCAGGAGACAGACTTGGTCAGGTCAGTTTTTTCAGATGCCGCGGCTCAGGTGTATTCTCTTTTTAGACTGGGCGGAGACGTGTGTCACCTGTCGGCCAGTAGGAGCGAGACATGTGGAGCAGGTGTTCATTGGGGCCAGTTCAGGGGAGCCGCTCCGTGTACCGTTGAGAACGGCCGAACGTGGGCACCTGTCGGTCAGAGACAGACAGGGTCAGGTCAGGTCAGAGCCACTCCTAGTACCGTTGAGAACGGCCGAACGTGGGCACCTGTCGGTCAGAGACAGACAGGGTCAGGTCAGGTCAGAGCCGCTCCGTGTACCGTTGAGAACGGCCGAACGTGGGCACCTGTCGGTCAGAGATGGGGTAAAAGAGAGCTACGGGCTGGACTGGAACGTGATTCTGAATGGTAAAATGAGAAACTCTAAAAATCGTGAATAAATTGAATTGGATGCACAAAATTAAAACATTCAAATAATTCCATCCAGACACAGTGGGCGGGTTTTCATAGAATAAAATTGGTACGTTAAAACCCTTCTGCATTAGGCGAGCCTGCACGTGAAAAGCGTGGCCCCGAATACATATTGACTATTAAGTCTCAGGTACTGCTTGTCATTTGCGTTATTACTCCCCTAACCAATAATGACGGCCTCAATCTCAGCGGCAATAATACGACTCCGGGGCTCTTAGCGACGCGCTGTAGCCGGTAGCATCAGTTCCAAATACAGGTATGACGCAGAGCCACATTGATCGTGGTAGGTGGCTCAGTGGGGATCGCAGTCGACATGGTCGTACGGACGCCAGCCGTCTGAGAATCGCCAGTCACGCACGTCTACTGCGAGCGGCCCGGGCTCGTTTTGAGCACGACGACGCTGAACTTGGGCTGAGCTAAATGTGGCCCAGTCAGCGCCTTAAATGGGGAAGATTTATGGTCCTGCTTTTCCAAAGACTGCTGCACTAGAGTCCCTACAATAAACCTTGATGCACGAGATGTAATTCATGGCGATATTATTTGACGGCGATAATCTAATGTCAATTTCAAGCAACTGAACACAAACGGCGCCTTTTGCAGACTGTGCCCTGAATGGGTGGAGCAGTGTTGGAATTGTCTGGCGCGTTTTCAAGGTCCGGTGTTCCTGCTCTCTTTCAGTGAGTTCTTCCCTTTCGGCCCTCAAGCCTTTGGGTTCAGCGAACGCTGCCGAAGTAAGAACATCAGTTGATAAATGCAAACATTGTTCACCAAATGAGTTTATATTCTGAACTCCAAATAGTAATAAATTCTGAAAGACTTACAGATAATAAAACTAATACTGAGCGGTAAATTTAGTGTGGTTACGTACTTAATTACTTGCAATATGTATTATTACATTTATATAGGTATATTCTAGAGTCCAGAATAAACTGTTTGCCTCGTTGCACCTCCACGGGGGAATGCGGCGGCAGCATGACCCGGGGATTAGCTTGACCCGAAGGGCTGAGGCCGAAACGAGGGTAAGTCATTGAAGAGAGCAAAGTAACGGGACCAGAAAGCGGCCAGAAATCCAACGCTGGTGGATTGATACTACCGGAGAAGTAATGAATGTAAAAATAAAAGAATGCTTCCTAGAAATTCTGGACTTAAACTTGCCTTATCTAAATGCCGTCACTGAGGCTTCCAGTCTACCTGTCCCAGTACTTATTATCAATATCACGCGCACAGCGTAAGACCCATAATATGTTTGCGACATATCATCATACCGACACATTGACGCCTTGGCGGTCGTTTGCACGGGGCTGGTGCGGCCTTCTACGCCACGTCGCAGGCTTCCCGATCCAATTAGGCGACGTCCAGTGGCAGGCAGAAGGGCTGACGCGAGCTCAGTTTGGACAGGGCAGGCCCAGCACACACTCGGGTCTTCGCGGTCTCGACGGCTGCTGCCCCAGGACGGTGCTGCTCTCTCTCACTCTGCGTCTGCTCTCATATTGACGAACTGCGCGGAGCTTCCAGCCAACAAAGGTCTCCATCTGACGGAGCCGACAGCCGCCAAAGTTCGCCACCTAAGGAGCTGCGTGAAGCCGGCAGTGATCATGTCTCGCAGGCAGCCGCTCCATCTGCTGGCGTCTGTCATCCTCGCCGCTCTCCTCACCGTACCGAGCAGCTCCGCGCCGACTGCCGAGGCGCCGTGCGACTCGCCCGCGTGCCTCTCCAGCGCGCTGCGCCGTCTCGAGCTCGGGCTGGGCCAGCTGAAGAAGCACGTGCGCAACCTAGAGCAGTCTGCATGGCCGATCGAGAGCGGCGCCACGGCCTGGCAGAAGTGTCGGAAGGGCGTGTGTCACTGCGGCCGCCACAGCCGCACGGTGAGCTGCCAGCGCCTGCGCGGGGTCACCAGTGTGCCGCGTCGGCAGGTGATCCCCGACAGCGTCCAGGTGCTGCACCTGTCGCACACGCACATCGACGCCATCCACGAGAACGCCTTCCGCGGCCTGTTCCGACTCAAGGAGCTGTACGTCAGCGAGAATCTGCTCGAGGTGCTGCCGGAGAAGCTCTTCTACGACCTGGAGAGTCTGAGTGTCCTGAACCTGCGCTCGAACAGGATCACCGAGCTGGAGAAGGATCTGCTCGTCAATAACCGGCTGCTTACCGTACTGGACCTGTCTTTCAACCAGCTTACGGAGGTTCACGAGCAGGAGTTCTCGGCGCTGGGCGTGCTGCACTACCTGACCTTGCGCAGCAACGCGCTCGAGGCGCTCGGACCGGAGACGTTCCGCTACCTTCGCAGTCTCGAGCACCTGGACCTCTCCGGCAACCGGCTGGTCGCGCTGCCGGCGACGCTGTTCCGCAATGTCAAGACGCTGCAGATCCTCAACCTCAGCGAAAACCGCATCACGGCGCTGGCGGACACCACGTTCGGCGCCAACATGCGCCTGGTGACGCTCGACCTGCACCAGAACGCGCTGGAGAGCCTGACGGTACCGCTGCTGCGCAACGCCACCTCCGTCACCTACCTGGACCTCTCGTCCAACCGGCTGACCAGCGTCAGCAACCGCCACTTCGAGCGCCAGCTCTTCCTGCGGCACCTGTTCCTCGGCACCAACAACATCCGACACCTGGAGAACGGCACGTTCGCCGCGCTCACCAGCCTCGAGCACCTGTTCCTGTTCGGCAACTCGATGACGACGGTGGACGACGGCACGTTCCGCGGCCTGCACGCGCTTCAGTGGCTCCTGCTCAACGACAACGACATCGAGACGCTGCCGGCGAACGTGTTCCGGGACCTGGGCAGTCTGGAGCGGCTGCAGCTCAACAGCAACGAGTTTCACAGCCTGGCACCCCGGCTGCTGGACGAGCTGCCGCGCCTGCGGCAGGTTCAACTCGGCAAGAACCCGTGGCACTGCGACTGCTTCATCTTGTACCTCACGCGCTGGCTGCACTCTAACCGTGACAAGCTCTGGGACCGTCAGCCCAAGTGCCGTGGCCCCGGCGACCTCGGCGGCAGCAAGGTCATCGACATGACGTTCAATGACGTCTGCGACGGCCAGTGGCGCTCCATGGTGAGCATCAAGGGCCGCGTCTAGTGAGATATCGGACGGACGAGCGGCGGCCGCGTCTGGCCGAGCAGCAGTGACAGGCAGACAAGTGACTGCACTCGGTGGAAAACAGTGACAGAGCACGCGGTAGTAATCCGTAGTCAAATCGCGGCAAGATAATTATTCGGGCAGTGGCAGAGAAAACGGCGGTGCAAAGAAAGAACCCCGTATGGCAATCGCCTAAGCCCACGACATGCGTCGTTCTTTTTTCGCGCGGCAGAGAAAACGGCGGAGCTCAGTGCTCGGTAGAGTGGCCGTGTTTCTCAGAGTCGGAGGGATAAGCGCTTGATTCTGATGATTGATAGAAGGCGATCTGATGGAATTACGGCCGCAGCCGGCAGCTTGTCAGCAATTTTGATAAGAACGGCAGGCATCAGAAGAGATAGTTGATACAAGTGTTCACTGTTCAAGGTAGCGAATAAATATCGTTTAACTTGTCTTCAGGGCTTCGGAGTTCCAATATATCTCAGTCTCGCACAGTCAATAATAATAAAAACTCAAGTAAATAATAACATAAAATACGAAGATCAGTGATTCTCAAATAAGAGTAATTCAAGTCAATAATAATAGGACGATCAGAGATTCTCGAATAGAGGTAATCACCCCACTTGGTGTAATGAAGCCTTCGAGCGGGGGTTGTGGTAATTGATCAACTCAGTGAGAATTATTGGCTGATTTGATTGATGATAGTTCATAATGTACTTACCTACGGCTACATAGTAGGGGAGAACGGGGCACGTTCTGTCACGGGACACATTATGTCAGCGGGGTTTCCTCGTGAACTATCCACCGCAGTATATGTGTTGTTCGTAACATAATGTTCCTTTGTGCTTGCAGTGGCCCGGCTTATCAAGCAAACGAGAGCATGCCTGCGACCAGATTTGTCCATATTGGAAAAGTTGTTTTTAAACAGAAATCCAAACTTTTATAAGTGAACCAAAACTTTGGTTTGTGGGACATTCAGATCATGATAGTGCTTTGAATGCGTCATGAGCCTATAGGAAAATGGTCGAAGAAACATTGTGCTGAGCGTTATTCTGCCCATGTCTCTCTCCAAATTTTCAGTAAAAAACGAAAATAGTGTGACCTGTGTCGATGTGGGGCCAGGTTTCTGTCAGCCCGAATCTGGGGCAAGGTTTCCGTCACTAATCTGTCATGATTCCTAGTCGTACGCTTAATAAAGCTGACATAAAAATGATTGCCTGTGTTTTAAAGATATGGTAACACCAACTTACAAGCGTAAAAACGAATTCGGGTGGTGCCGATGCAGTTCACGGAGCGGCCAGATTTACGTTAACGTCTGCGGGGGCAGATCTGCCCCCCAGAGATTCTCGAGAACCGCTAATTCCGATTTCGATGTAAGAACACCAATTCGATTGCGTCGTGAATAAATCTTGCTTTTTGTACCCCGAAATTGCCTTTTTGTTCAAAATGGGGGGCCAAGGGAACATTCATTCGAAAATATTTGAATGTTTTTGAAAAGTTCATTGTAGCCATGTCGATTCGAGTAACCCGATTTTATGCAAAAAGCCGTTTTTTGTTGAGCTTCTTATGTCCATGGTCTTAATGTATGAAAGGAAAAGTTCAAAATGAAAAATCATAGCGTACTCAAGGGACTTCTGATTCGTGCATGGATAACCAAGAAAACGCAAAAATTGCTAGTGTTTGGGATCGTATTATAGCAAGTCATTTTCTACAAGTTGTGGTGGCTGATGAATGGAAACCCTCTCTCCCCCTTGCAGGACACTCTGACAAATGACCGTTCGTGTAAAAGGAAGTGCTCCATGCAATGACAGAAATGTTGCCCCCACAGGTGAACATAACTGTGCCCCTATAATGGGTCGGTTCTGTCAAATGATCATTCGCCAACATTATCACACTGGGTGTCGAAATCAAACTGAGAATACCACTTGAACTCGCTATAAATACGATTTTAAGCTAATGATTATGTAACATATTGGAAAGTATCATCACCAACTCTGAAAAGTGTGCCCGCCAGGGCCAATTAACAAAAAAGTGACAGAACGTGCCCCGGTCTCCCCTACATACCTACATTAACATCTACCTATCCAAGTTGTTGTTTCATTGTCACCATGAGACCAAAGCATGGCAAAGGATATCAAAACAATTAATGCTAAATAATGTTCAACAACGTGTTACGGCTTACGTGTTCTCATACGCTGGTATTCACTGCTTTAGACAAAGAGGAACAGAACGCATGTTTACTTTTAATCTTGTCCCTAGATGGCACTAGTAACAAACGCCTGAATTTATGCTGTACCGCATAGCTTAACGCTGATAATTGCGGTCTGCACTCTGCACAATAGAGGCTTGGGGTAACGAGTATTTAGGTCATCAAAAGCGGTAACCATACCCTTTACACTAAGAGCCAGTGATGGATTCTTGAAATTCTTTCTGGCGTCCATCTGAACTGGCGTCACAGATGGACGCCGTTCTTGTGACACAACGTGACACTCGTGACTGACACTCGTGACACCAGAGTGACACGAGCTCTGATGACGTCATCTCCGTCAGTCAGCTGACAGGCGGCGCAGCGTTCGATCGGGCGGCGCGCGCCGCTGTTTTGCCGCAGCTCGTGACGTCATCAGCGCCGAAGCGTCCTTGGCAGCGGCAGCCGCAGCCCGCGTCGGCAGCCAGAGCAAAAACAACGCCGCGGGCAGTACTGCCGCCGGCCGCCGGCGCCAGGCGCCCGCGAGTCGTAGGTCCTCACTTAAAGACGGCACGGCGAGTAATTAGTAGTTGTATTGTATTTGTATTTCACTTCAGCTGACCATTCCACGTTGAGGTTAATTCCTAGCGTGGCCATTGTGCATACACAGAAGACACACTTTAAACAATTAAAAGAGAGCATGCACGTAAAAACACAAGTGGATTGAGACGATGTTAGTTTAAACATGATAATAAGAATGCAAATAAAATAAATAAAAAAGAATGCAAATAAAATTAAAATGGTTAAATCGCTGGCAATAGCTCCCTCTGGCCAGGTTTTTTTAAAAGACTGCCACAGACTATTCTACATCCAGCCAACCTAGTCTGAATCATGATAACTGTGTATAAGACATGACCTAGAACGATAAAACATATGTTTTTTTTACCATGGGTTGTTTTCGGCCGCTCAATGATGGACAAATGGTCCTGATTGACGTGTAACAGATCGAGTGCATTTGATTGAATTCGAATAATCGAGATGACAAAATGACTGGAGTACTCCAGATGTGATGATTCCTTGTGTAACATAACACAAATCGAAATAGGCTACAAATTTACGGCCCATTTAGCAATTGAAGAGAACTTAGAACATCTGAAATGTGGTCGTAATTGGCGCCTATCGAGATATACTTCGAAGAGAAGTTTAAAGATCTTTTGCTCACACTACATTTCAACGTTCACGTTCGTAACCTGAAATGCAGTAGCGCACGTGTGACGTGACAAGCGAAATCAAAATAAGTTTCGAGGCCAATGACACATGAGGCAGTACATGCTTTGCATGGGCTAAGCCAACTAAAATCCCATAACAGCGTGACAGGGAGGGTCACCAGGTCAGGTCAGGTCGCCGGCGCCGGGCCGGGGCAGCGGCTTGGAAGCGGGAGAGGCGACTGACGGGGAGCTGGCCAGAACGCCGGGGCGATGCTGTCGTCCCCTGAAGATGAACAGCAGCTGACAGCAGGATTCTCCGCGGCGAGAGAAGGGTTCAGACATAACCGGAGGACCCGGCGTCGGTCCGCGAATAAAGGGGTATTGCATGTCGCGTCAGCGGGATCAATTAGCAGTTGACCTCGATCGGCGCTGTCCAATGGTCAGACTCTGATCGCGGCCGGCATGATCGATGCCAAAAGGAAACGAACTAGTTGTCGATCAGCAGCAATAAGTTGCCAATGAGCGGACTGCAGGAGTATTGAGAGATGATATTGCGATTAGAACTATATTGGATAGACATAAATATGACTGTGTGGTGAGTTTTCGCTATCATGAAAACGACAACCGACATTTATAAGATGGTGATTTAATTTTTGAACCTGCTGGAAAGTTCAACGACGTCACTCGGGGTCAACAGCCACGAAGCCCGCAATGTTATGGGCGTATAGCCATCCAATTCCAGAGTCATCTAGCCTCGTAACTATGTTGAATCTATAAATCAAATTCCCTGGCACGTTCATCTTGTCCAAATCAGAGCCCACAAACTCCGGCAGTTAGTAACAATCCGGCCAACTTTGCGCCACCCGTATCCCGATCTATCTCCATCAATTTAAATTGATCTGAATCACGGTCGGTGCAGGCACTATTGGCGCGAAAGGTGAAGCTATTGGATAAGATCGAACTTCGAAGTAACTTATTTCTCCTAACAAATCAACTCGAAATAAGATGCAGACAATGCATTCATATCTTCCTTTATTCGAGCTCATATTTTTCAGTTTAGCGTACTAGATCTAAGAAGCCCCGAACACCCGAGTATTTACTCAACTGCCTTGCTCTGCGGTTGAGGCTGTATACATATACTGTACCGCAATACATACCAGCATTACGGAACAGCATGCTTTGTTAGCGCCGGTCGCCGTTGATTCAGCACTCAGCAGTGCCTGGAAATTGACATCACTGGCAATGCGGCCCCGACTCAGTGTTTTAAGCTCGTCTACAATAGCTGCAGTACCTAAGCTTAAAGGTAAAGGGAATACCATCTTAGCATGGGGTTTTGAACTGAGACCAGAACTGTAGCTTACATATATAAATAATGTGATACACGGTTCGTTTATCCCAAAACTCTACCTCAACGACTCTAGACTGGTTCCCAGTTGTTTCACATTCAATGGGGCTTTGCACCACCATTTTTTGTCAGATTTGAACGGTCCCTGGCGTTAAAATGACAATTTTAACTTCAAACATGCAAACCAACCAGGCAGTGTGATAGATTGCCCCACAAACTTTTCTGAAAAGCTTCAATCGTGGTTCAGCGCGAAGCAATACCACTCACCGAACAAATGGAGCGCACTTGTTTTCCACTCAATGCTTTCAGTCGGACCTCACCATTGTTGTCTGGTAGCCGTGACGTCATGTATTGTTGGCATTGGCCTCGGCGTTGATCAGCCTCCTTCATGTTTAAAACTTCCAGTGTCTCTGGTACCTATTTTGAAAGTATGATTTTTCTTCAGAAAAGACTTGAGGAAAATAACCGTTCTTCCGCTCGTTGCCACAGACAACAACAATATAATCCATTTGACCTCATGAAAAAGTGCTAACAGCCTTTTGTGTGTAATAGAACCGGCGCACATGAGCGCACTGCCCACTGTTTGTCTATAATTCGATTCACCATAAACTCGGGAGGTGTGACGCGTCAGTGACGTACATACATCCGAAAATGACGTTTCACGTTATGTTGTATAATATTTTATTTCATCGAAATTCTCACAGTTCCCGTGTTTTATGACAAATAAATAGCAGAATCGTTATTTACGCACTCTGTTTAGTCATTACATAGCACTCGATTTACTGCCTCACAAATAATGTTTCACAGCAGCACCCTCAAAGACATATCACTGACCCAACGACGCATTTCAGAGTCCTTGCAGGGTTTCGTCAGTCATCGTCGACGACGCGACGTCACATGACGTAACGGGCATGACCTACAAAGCATATGGCTTCAATAACAGAAGGCGTCGCTCTAATGGATCAGACCGGCACCCATTCTAAACACCGGTTTCTATGGCTAATGAGTTGCAGCGGGGCAGTGGAGTGACAGTTGTGGCCACATTACGACCCCGGCGCTGTAAGGCGGACTGGACGGAACACCAGCTCTCTGGTGCGGCGACAACCCATTCTGGCCGGCCGAGCGTCGGGCCGGCCGCGCCTGACACGCTGCCGACACGATTACAGGCCCTTCTTGGAACGCTCGGAAGTTTGCCTGAACGCGGGGGTCAGGCCGTCGACGGCTCGGCGGCTGCGGATCGGGGAGGGGGGGGGGGCGCACGCATATTTGACCCTGACCTGGCTGAAGGAGACCGGGGTGCGTCGTATTATATGGTCCCGAGACTCCTGACCTATGGCGTGGGACCAGAGTAGGCCATTCGGTTCTGATCAGGTTGACTTAGAGTCGCCCACACTGGCTCAGACGCAGTCGCAGGGCCATCCGCGGTCCCTGTGCTGTGCTGATAGTGACCGGCTGAGCCAGACAGCGGCTGATAGAAGGCTGCACTCCTCAGTCCTCAACCAGTGACGACTGCTCGCAGGCTCTTCCAGGACTATACGTAAGTCGTAACGTAATAAAAGGAATGAGGCGGCGGTGGTGGCTGGCGCTGCGACTTGGTCCCACAACCTTTAATTTTATATGATTTCGGCAAATGTGTCATTTGTCCCACGTTTATGCCAGGAAAGGTGCCGCGATTTAAGTCTTTTGGACTTTTGCACCGTTCCTATTCGTTCATTTTGTGTACGATGCTTGTCTACTTTACTTGGAAATATATAAACAAACAATCAAATCACTGCGACCGATGGCACGAACCAGACATAGAGATGTGCATATGCAGGAAGGAGCACAGTGGTAGAGCACCAGGCAGGGAACCACATGTTACTAAAGTTTGCCATGTCTCCCAGAACCGACTAATGGTAGCACTAGTGACTTAGTGAGGAGTGAGTGAGGAGAGAACTATTGCAGCACTTCACTACAATATGCAGGGAAATAATCCATTATAAATGCAGAACAATGCTGAAACAATGCTAACTCCCTATTAGCGCTTGGCTTACCCTGAACTTCGCGCTGTTTAAACTTGAAATTTCATCGCGGTAATAAATTCCCAAGTTTGCCGCTGCCACGGCACGACTACACGGTCCATATTTCCTGTCATCCACGCCCAGTTTTCGCATCTGAGCACCCTGGAACTTAGGATCTGACAGCACGAAGACGCCTACAACCGCCAGGCAACGGGACCACCGGGCTCACACTGAAATGCCACCCCGGCCAGCTGAAAATGTACATTGAGGAAGCGTAAAGAAAACACGCCGACTAAAATGAGAAGGCAAGTCCACGACCCAAACACCACGGTTCATTGTCAGCACTGAGTTAGTGGTACGTTTTTATTCTGATAAAGGACTGAATATTACGGACAAGTACATTATTTACCTCACAAACGATTTTGTGTCGGCATGAAATAACAACAAGTGGTCGCTACAACATATATCACCTCACAGACTGTGCAGCGATGGAAAGTGGAACAAACGGAGCACACATCGATAAATAACCACATTGTCGGCAAAACAGGTCGGAGCTTTATAAAGTAAATTAGGACAAAGGTGACAGCATCACTCCTGTCCCAGGGACTAGCGCAGCTAACGGGGCCAGGATTCCCAGCAAACGATGCCTATGGTGACCGCACTGACCCTTCACGACTGCCCGTGTCGGCGCAATATTTACCGCGTTTGACTAACTACAGTTGTCGACACTGCTTCTCGAGTGGACTGACCTTTAGGTAGCTGGTGCAGTTGTTGGGGTCGTCGAATTTCCCCACACTGAGCTCCTGAACGACGGCCGAGAGTCCCCCGGCTGCCGGAAAACACACGCGTCAGACACGCTGTGTCAGGTACACGGCACACGAGCGCGCACATTCACCGTGTCAGCAGACGCCAGACAGACACGTATCAGTACACCACACCGAGACGAGACAAAATCCGTGGTCCACATGAAAAAGGCGCCGAGATCAAGGCAGAACATCTCCCCAAGAAAAAGAACTAGCCCTGGAACAAACATGTCCGCGCGCAAAATATCAAAACAGTGACACTTGTGCTCATCTGGAGCTACCGACCAGCGCAGTGCGCACTATGGCTGTGTTCTGACCGTGGAATTCCCGGCGGAAATCCCTGGAATCCCCGGCAGGTGTTTTACTCTATTGCAGTTCGGCAATATACTCGTACTTTGGTATTCTTGTTAACTCTTCGCTACGGGAATTGGTAGAAGGTACTTTTCTACCGATTCCCCGGAATCCCCTCGGGAATTGACGGGTCAGAACACAGCCTAAACCTCTCTCGTAATCCCATCCTCCCATTCTTCACACAACATCCTTTGTTATCGGCATTTTACGATCCATCCCTGCCGCAGCTTACAGCGAACGCTGCTAATCAGCAACATCGAGAACATAAGTAAACACCAGAAGAAGAAAAAAACACAGAGTCAATATCGGCAAACAGCAGCGGGGTGGCTCACTCACCGATGGGGCTGTTGGCGATCTCGATCTGCACGGAGCAGGTGAGCGGCCGGTACAGCCGGCCAGGGGACAGGCGCACCAGCACCGCCGGCACGGTGTCGTCCAGCCGGATCGTGCCGTTACATACGCTGGGGTCGTCCAGGTACACTGGAAAAGATGGGGCTGGGTCACGACCACACATGTGCCGAGATGCAAACAAGTTCCGGGATCCAGGATCCATAGGATCTAAGATCTGCGATCTTGTTGGATCCTGGATCCTGCAGGATCATTTGTTGTGGGATCCTGATAATTTTTGGATCATGGAAAATAATTTGTCGTGGGATCCAATGGATCTTGGATCCGGGAGAATACAAAAAATTGTTGGATCCTGTGGATCCTGGATCCTGGAAAATCAGTTTGACGTGGGATCTTGTGGATCTTGTTTTGCATATTTTACTTTTTGTGGTGCTAAAATATAAGAATGGATGTATGTCATGCTTTACAACTTGCACACTCCATGTCAATTAGAGTATTGCGTGCAAGCCTGGTCTCCAACATATGAGAAAGATTGCTGGTTGTTGGAAAAGTTCAGAAAAAGCAACACAAATTGTAAATTTTCTTGTATATATGCCTTATGAAGAAAGATTAAAGAAATGTGGTATGTTCACTTAGATATAGAAGGCTAGAGGAGTCTAATTGAAGTATTCAAATTTGTGAATTGTCAGCATTCTGGGATAATTTAAAGTGAATGTTTGAATTCATAAGGAATCGAAGTAAGGTGTCATCAGCAAAACTATAATGAAAACAAAGTAGAAACTAGGCTACGATAGTCATTTTTCAGCAGAATGGTTGTTAGGGGCATTGCAATAAGCTACCGCGCGGGATTTCGCTACTGCAGTAGTCACTTGCCTTCTTCAAAATTAGATTAGATAAATACTATACAGAGAAGGGATTAGTTCATAAGTACTAGTTGGGGGGATATGTGCAACCTCGGATGGGCCCTGGAGGCTCTTTGTTGCACTCTTCTTTTATGTCTTTATTTCTTTATGTCTTTATGTCAATGGTGTAAAATTTACATGTACTTATCACTTATCAGATATGTGCCAAGATAAAAACGAAATCCAGGATACCTAGGATCCAAGATCTGGGATATTGTTAGATCCTGGATCTTGCAGGATCATTTTGTGGTGGGATTCTGTGGATCTTGGGTCCTGTAAAATTATTTTTCGTGGGACCCTATGAATCTTGAATCCCGGAGAAGAAGAAAAAAATTGTGGGTTCCTGTGGATCCTGAATCCTGGAAAATTAGTTTGTCGAAGGACCTTGTGGATCTTGGATCCTATTTTTTGGCCTTGTCACATGCCTGGTCACGACAGTGACAGAGTGTCGACCCTCGGGCGGCCAGGGTACACTGGAATAGGTAGTGTTGGCTAACGACAGCGACAAAGTACCGACCTACCGACCCTCGGGCGGTAGGTACCGACCTTTGCGCGTAACTTCAAAGAGAAGTTCCATTTCCTGAGAAGCAACGAATGAAATAAGACAACTCCAGGTCAAATGAACTGTGGATCATAAAACAAGATCTCAAAGAGGCTAATCCTGTTGCGGTGCTTCAGCCTGATGGAACCGTCAGCGGCAATGAAGGAAGGATGTCTGCCGGTCATTCCAGGCCAGTCCCTAACGAGTCCCCATACGACTCCCATCTCGAGGTGCCTGACCAGAACACGTGCTATACATATTACAGTATCCAATAGACGACACCTCTATCTCCGGTGGGAATATAGATACATTCTGAGTTTCTGTCTCCGGTGTCCGTGTCACACGCCAAGACGCGTCGCACGCCGGGATGTGTCGCACCCCGAACGGATTTCGCAACGCCGGAAAAGGTGCAGACAAAGCCAAAGCCGCCCGAGCGCACATCCGAGGAGCCGGGAGCGCGAGGGGGGGGAAGAGAAGAAAAGACATTGCATCCGTCTCCTTTGAAGTCGTTGGGGCTTGGGCTATCAACATCTAAAGTGACCCTCCAGTGAAATTTCCTTAGAAGAGGCCCTGGGCATCTGTAATAACTTAATACAGAGCGCAGCCCTTCAACTCCATCAAATACGCGTGCTTTGCGGTACAGCCTACCACGCAGAGATGTTTTGCGGCACAGCCTACCGCAAAGGCATGCATTGCGGTACAGCCTGTAAACCAAATGTGACGTGTCTGCAGATGCAATGACTCATTCTCTTCACTGTTGTGCAGTGGAGTTGGACAGTATGATAAAACTTAAATCTTACTGCACAGCCTACCACTGATATTCCAGCTCTCAATACTGTACCGTGGCAGGTATGTGTTTATAAATGTAATATAAACAAACTATATTCAACGGTTTGTTTCCCGGTTTCTGATGTGGATGAACATGTCTTATTCACAACAGATGTTTAATGCAACAAGTGACCTTAAGGCACATTGCACATTATACTGCAATCGGAAACTTTGACTCAAAATCTCCCAGACGACTCCCTTACAATAAAATCCGTTATCATTTGGATAAGCTATTGCTGGGGCCTGATCAAGTCGCGAGTTGAAGACCAAGTAAATACAACGCAGAACAATTTTTTCAACACATTGGACAAATGTTAGATAAGAGATGTTATAGTAATTGCGCCACAGGACATGTCTGCACCTCAACTGGAGGCATTCCAGGACAGATCGACAACGACAAGGGGTAACACCCTTACATATCTGATATCGATACAAGTCTGCTACAGGGGTTATCGAGAGCGCCAAATCGCGCTGTACAAGTTTCAGCTCGATTGGAGTTACGGTTGACGAGTTATAGCCTCCGTAATTTTCGTGAGATGTATGACTTAGCCGATCAGCTTACACTCCACAACACTCCACACTAACTCACTCACTCACAGCCTTACTTCACAACAAATTATCAAATTCCTATAACCCCATATATTTTCTGAATGGAAATGATGTAAGGAACATAATCCCAGACTAAGTTTGTATTTTTGCATGGATTGAGATGAAATGACCCGTGACCTCTAGTGACCTGACCTGACCTTGACACGAGTGCAGTGAAAATAATTGTTTAATACTTTTAAAATATACTTTAGTAAGTTGATATTGCACAGGAAATACATTTGAGATGGATGTCTTCTATAAGTGTTCTTTTAATTTGCATTTTTCTCTATTTTCACAAAACAATGATTATCCCATGAAGGCATTTATTGTGGTTTCTGTGTCACACGAAGGTTTCAGGTTGCAAAGGTTAATTTGGGTGAATCTATGGATGATCCAAGTGGAATTGTTGCTAGGTGGCCTCTGCAAGGTCAGCTGAGGTCATCTGAGGTAAGCAGCACTTTTTTGCCAAAAACTTTTAGTAGAATAAAGATAGATGCGTACAAATGACACCACTGATTTTTCTAGTCGATTCGCGCCACCGTCTACCTGGGTCACCAAATTACATTGACCTGCAGTCAAATTTTGAAAATGACCTAACCAGGTCACCATTAAAATGACACGAAGTGCCTTGACGAGACAAACACGATGGTGTTAAAATGATTGTTCTATATTAATCCATGACAAATTATTCACAGAAGACGTTTTGAATATAACAAAATCGTGAATCACTTTTTATAACTTTTTATAAATAAGCATCAATATAATCTGTTGGCACCATCGTGTGTCTCATTCAGTCGATTGTTCGAAAAATATCAAGATGACCTGGTAGATCAACTTCAAATTGACCTCAGGTCAAATTGTTTGGTAAACCCAGAAGTGTCATGTTGCATATTGGGCGGACGCAAACTCGACGAGGACAAACACAGAGATGTTCATTTTGCAATCTTTATCTTGATTCTATCAAGAGTGATGGCAAACAAGTGCTGTGACATCAGATGACCCCTCAGTGACCTTACAGAGGTCACTGAACACAAAATTATCACCTGGGTTCTTCAATTAAATTCACCCAAATTAACCTGCAAGTGGTTTATATTGCAGCCTGAAGCCTTCGTGTGGCACAGAAACAATAATAAATGTCATCATATGGAACAATTAATTCCCTTTTGCTGACGAAAGAGAAAACAACACGTTATTTTGAGCGAATACAAAATATATCTATAGAAAATACCCATCTCCAGTTTTTTCCTATGCAAAGACAACTTAGCAACGTGTATTTTAAAACAAGTACCTATATAGCAAAATTATTTTCACTGCGCTCGTGTGAAGGTCAGGTCAGGTCACTAGAGGTCACGGGTCATGTCATCTAACTACGCACACAAATACAAACTGGGCCTGAGATGATGTTCCGCAATTCATTGTCTTTCAGCATATATAAGGGTTTATGCTTTATAGTAATTGGATAATTTAATGTGGAGTTTTTGGCTGATCGGCTAAGTCATGTAAGGTGACTTCACGAAAATGCCCGAGGTTGTAAATCGGTAGCCGTAACACCAATCGAGCTGAAACTTGCACAGAGACGCACCAGATAACCCCTATAATGAACTTGTATAAAAATTGGAGATGCAGGTGTTAATTTGGGGTTATCTGTCCTGGAATGCCCCAACTGTTTTGTTTGTTTTTATATTTATATTTTTATTTTCGTCGTTATTGGCATCATTTTCATTTTATTGTGTATGTATTTAAAGCGCGTTTTGAGAAGTATATCTTATATTTTTATATTTATATTGTAGCTGTACCTACTGTCTAATGTCCGTGCGTGCCTTTTTGACTTCACCTGTTAGTGGGGGTGACCCTGTTGGTGATCGCTTGAATAAATAAATAAATAAATAAATAAACTGCTTGAAAACAATTCAACCCAGCAAGCCGACACAAGCTGCTGATTATAATTTGAAGACAAAAATGATGATTGCGCGCAACTTGATACCATATAATGCACTGGAAGTATTCTATCTTCGTCTGCTACGGCGTTTCCACGTTTGACTTTCGAAACACACAACAATGTTACAGCAACCACCTACACGTCACGAATGCCATCATTATAAAGCTACTATCGACCTCCATCAACCGCGTTGCAGCTATGGGTTATGTCGTTCCTGTGCAATGCGGAACACCGAATATCAACACGTCACTAGGTGTACTGTTATTAGGGATGATAAATCACATAAAGTGGCCATTCAAACGCCCAGAGGTGCTTCGTTGAGTGCTTGACTGATACCATAATTGAAAACTTTTGTTTCGTCTTGACAGGTCTGATTTATAGAAGACCCAGCATAAAGCTCCTTCACTAGCGTATTCACCCAGACAGGAAGTGAGCATTCTAGCCCTCTGCAAAAGCCAGAAGCAGGACTTCCCTTCTCTCCAGCCGGCAGCCCGAGTCAGTCACAGCTGCTCTTCGTTCTGTGCTAACGGCCAGCAATTACGGATATTAGCCGCAGGCCTCCATTCCAGCAGGCGCTCTCTGGAATGGCGGCGGATCCGAGTCATTTACAGTAATTAGCATACATAGTACACTTGTAAGTCGGTACCCGACACACGCAACAAGACGAGACAAAGCCCCTCAATGCCTCAAAGCCTCGCCCGTGACGTGTGCCGCCGCCTCGCCTGGCGGTTACACCGACTGGTTACCGTCCGTGGCCTCCGTCCGTCCTGTCTACGGTCCACACACGTCATCACCGGAATGCCACTGCTAAAACACGGCATAATCAATACTGCAGCCGGGCCTGGACCACTGGTCCGACGGTGTTATGATGACTCGACCGAGCCCAGCAGTCCGTTATGCACGTGGCTGCTGTCACTGCTGTGCTGTTGGTCACTGTCACTGTCTGTTGGTCACTGTCACTGCTGTTGGTCACTGTCACTGTCTGTTTCAACTGTCACTGCTGTGTCACTGTCACTGTCTGTTGGTCACTGTCACTGCTGTTGGTCACTGTCACTGTCTGTTGGTCACTGTCACTGCTGTTGCGGCCCACTCTAATCACCACTCACTCCTGGAAGAGTAGGATTTATCGCTTTGCTGGAAGAGGTTGTTATCTCCTCGTTGTCCCCTATAAGCAAACAGTGCAGTAACGATTATAGAGGATACGATGAAGTCAGTCCCTTCAGAGTTACAGTATCATCTACCAGTTACCACGACCACAATACCTGTGCTTCAACGCCTAATCACCTAGCTTCCACTGTCCACTGCAGCAGTCCATTGTAGCAGTCCACTGTAGTAGTCCACTGTAGTAGTCCACTGCAGCAGTCCACTGCAGCAGTCCACTGTAGTAGTCCACTGCAGCAGCCCACTGTAGCAGAGCAGTCCACTGTAGTAGTCCACTGCAGCAGTCCACTGTAGCAGTCCACTGTAGTAGTCCACTATAGCAGTCCACTGTAGCCATCCACTGTAGCACTCCACTGTAGTAGTCCACTGCAGCAGTCCACTGTAGCAGTCCACTGTAGCCATCCACTGTAGCACTCCACTGTAGCAGTCCACTGTGACCGGTTGCCGTTCAGAAGACCGTCAGCGATCAAAGGTCGGGCTGTTCTTTGCAGAAGGTACCACTGGAGACGGTGAGACCATTTTCCCGCTTTCCCGGCCGAGTGGGCTTGGCGACATTCGATCACAGACTGAATCCGGCGAGCAGAATTCTGATCACCCTCCGTTGCCGCCGGGGCCGGGGCCACCGCCGCCGCCGGGGCCGCAGCCTGGGTGGTATTGGGCATCTCTGAAGCCCGGTCTCTGCTGGTCTGGTCTGGTCTGGTCTGGTCTGGTCTGGTCTGGTCTGGTCGGTCAGTCGCTGGGGACGGCAGTTCAGTGTCTCTGAGCGGTGGCAGTCCGGATCCCGTCCAGTCCGTCGCTGGGTGGTGGAAGTTGTGTCATCCAAACGTCTTCAGTCGTCGGGCGTCATAATATGGATTAGGCTGTAATGTGATGTTTCTTTTCTCTACTATTACTAGCTTGCCGGTGAGTTGGGAACTTGGGTCATTTAAGTCCGTGGGGAGCGAACTTTAACCAGTAGAAGGAAGATCCACTGCTTTGTCGTGTCTTCGTAGCGCTGTTATTCAGGATTTAATATCCAACCGAAATATCCAGAGACTGTTGCTAGGTGAAACATAAGCCTTTGCTTCCCGAAGTACGGGCGGGTTGTTATAGGGCCTTGTGGACTGATAGGTGCCAGACGAAGACGTTAAAGTCTTGCTATAGACCGGTACACGTACCAGAAGTCAGAGCGGAAGTATGACATGTTACCGAATCAGTATGCAGCTGACGTAAATAAAATAATACCAGTATTCGTCATTCGTCACTACCAGGGTCCAATCTCCTCAGGTCATAGCCCGCCTGTATGCATGACGTATTTACTCTAGAACCAAACACATTTAAATGTCAGACCGCAGACGTTATACAGTCCGCTGCGCCGTGGACCGGTTAGAATGTAGGATAGATATCAGACGTTATAAGTGCAGTCTGTGTCGTGGGCTGGACAGAATATACCGGGCGTGTACCGATATACCATGGGCTGGTCCGAATGAGCCGGAGATGTCGCAGCCCGGGTCTGATCTGGCAGCCAACCACCACCAGCGGCGTGTCAGACGCAGATAGCTGTGGAAAACCCCGGCGGCAGTGTTGTGCAGAGCTGCAGGAAGTCTGCCGGACGTCCGCCGGGAGGTACCGAGACGCCTCGCCTGGACGTGGCGCCACGTCTGATAAAGACACTGGTGACAGCCTGCCGTCGGTTAGCCACGACGTGCTTCTAAAGGGTAGGTCACCAGCAGGAGCGGAAAACACCCATTTTTAACTAGTCGAGAACGCTAAAAATAGGATACCGTCCCAGACCAAACTTAACAGCAGATATAAATGCACGTTTTGGAATGTTTAATGATTTTTCACAGACGTTAGGCACATATTCGCAAAAAAGTCCATGCACATATTATATACAGGGTGACAGTTAACGAATAAAGTGTGCTAAAACTTTTATTAATATTTTATATATTTAACATCGCAGGATTAACATTCAAATATCTTTCCACATATAATAAAATGATATAACACATTTGCGAACAATGTCGACCATCGGCCATAACAAAGTCTCCTGACAGCTTCTTAACACGCGCACTGGAGAGGGGTATATGTCAATAGGTGCGCACTGGAGAGAAGGGCACATTTTTGCCCTCCTGAGATCTCCGAAAATATGAGAGCTAAAACGATAAAACTTACATGGGAGTTAGGTCACGTTAGGTGCTATAATGATTAATTATCTACATTTGCTGAAAGTTTGGTGACCAGGACCTAAGATCAATACATTCAAGGTCAAACGAGGTCAATAAGGTCAAATATTGTCGAATGACAAAATTTTGAGAATTGACCTCTGTGACATCACAGGTCACCAGCAATGTGTCCAAAAATGTGACCGTGGATGAACAATGCACATTGACATTGGCTACCGAATGGCGTTTGAATCATCCCGATCCGAATGTTGGTTCCGACATTGGCGGGTCCAGAACGGTGGTGGGGGGATGGACACGGATGTTTTTTAGGGGAAGGGGACAAATTCCAAAAATTCTCACAAAATTATAAAAACTTATCGAATTCCGCTTGTTGATGCATTGATAGCTGATTTAAAACAGACTTTCCTGAGTAAATGCTGCAAAAGGATTTTCTTCTATAGCAGGAAATGTGTCAATTTTGCTCCGATTTCAGGCGTTTTGTTGGGTATAGGCCGTAGCGGGCATTACCGGATTTACATCCTCTGGATCCACCAGTGGGTTCCGAAGATATCACTTCGCCGACCTCGATCCTGGCCGCCATCTTATATTTCAAATCCATATTATCATATAACTCACAAATTTACCGACCGATTTGTTTTTGCGTCAAACTATCCGCTATTGGGCGGGCTTAAATTTTGCATCCAAACCACCGCTGCTGCTCTGCTTCGTTTTTTTAGCTATTCTCGAAAATATATGTGTGGGGGGAGGGGCATTTAGCGTGCGTGGGAAACGGTGTGATGGCCGATGGTCGACATAATTGACAAATGTGTTATGCCATATTATCAAGTCGAATGATTTTTGAATGTTGATCATGCGATGTTACAATCATTGTCAAGAAAAGTCTGAGCACACTTTATTCTTGGATACCCTGTACCATCATGATAAATCACAATGCGTAGAGGCAGGCTAATTTTAGCTCGGACAGTGAATTCGTTACCAAGTACCTACCTACTTGTGAGTATAAACGAATACCGACCGTTATAAACGTGGAAGGCCCATGAACTTTAACTTTTTTTAAACAAATTGTGCGCAATTTACAATATATATTTGGACTCGTCGATTGATTTCCAATAAAAACTCATTTTTTGTGTGTGGCAAAAGGCAATTATTTCCTTTGAGCCCTTATTGCCCTTAAAGGGAATATAGCACCTTTAACATTAGTTTTTAACTGAGATAGCCAGATTGTCGGGTGTACTGAAACCTCTAATCTGACATTTTTGCTTTTCAAACGACCTAGTTGCTGAGTTTTCGCAGACGCAAAAACCGTTGGTCATATGTGGTCATATTTCAACGTCACAAATCCCGTGACGTATCGCAATACGTCATCGAGTATTACACCACTGTCATCAGTATGCGTGCCCCCACGTCCCTACCGCCGGCGCGAGAGAGCCGGCCGGTCGTCCCAAGCCAGTCGCGATTTTCATGTCCGGTCTGCGGGGCACGCCATCCGTGCGGTGCCGGCACAGCAGCTGTCAGCCTCATTGTGAGTCACAACTCGCTTTGGTGACGCAAGATTGTTTGTGAGTCACATGTAAACATATTACTATTTTTCAAATTACAACAAATTCTGCCTTTTTTTTCGCCAAAAATGAATGGGCAGGACCGTAATTAGGGCATTCTTCCTCCATCATTCTACATACTTTACATATGCTGAATATCCTTTAACGTTTAGCACGGTGAAGGGCGGTATAAACATTTCAGCTCAATGTTATTTGATCTGGGAAAACATTTCTGGCCCCGGCCGAAATGTTTTCCCAATCTCGGTGCAAATAGTAATAAAGATGAAAAGTGACTCAATGACTTAAGTTAGAAAAGAGTGAAAAGAGTGTAATTGAATTAAAAAGAGTGACTGTATGAAACTATCTGTTTGCTTTATTCAACTTCGTCGCCGAGGCTTGAAGCCCAAGTATGGTGGCAAATAGCTTTATTTGGTCCATTTCAAGCGGTATATGGTAAATTTTCAATACACAGTTGGGCGGAATAAATTCCTTTGGGACTCGGTCCGTGCTTGAATTTCCGCCCTCCGCGACTTCGGTCTCTGGCGGAATATTCAGGGACCTCGGTCCCAAATAATTAACTTTTCCCGCCCCGTGTGGTATTCATATATCCCAAGGTTGCCTATATCCTCTTTAATGTCCCATCACCATCACCATCACAGCCGGTCAGGTGTAAGCCACAGACCGGCGCATCACCACCCGAGTCCGCAATTCTTCTTCTTACGGTGTTTCAACTCAAAGCTATCCTTCTAACACGACACAATATGCTGAGCAGGCCGTGGTGCAGTTCAATCATTTCCCGTGACCTTGTGTGACTGATGTGATTTATTCTAGCCTCCAGACCGCTCCGTTTTAATGATATTCTCTGAATGTTCCGAATTTCCGGCGCTTTGTGGAACAGTGGGTAGAGGGAAGGAAAATGCTTTTGCTCAATGTGAATTCCAAACGGAGTCTGCCGTTGGTGAAATTGCGGTCGCTTTTCTAGCGTAATTGTCTAGCAAGTGGCATATCTAACTGATGTAATTCACGTATAATGGCCTCAGTAAAGCTGAACTCTCCCATGGGTGAATCAAAATAGGTCGGACTTAGTCTAGCTCCACTCGCTTTTCAAATATTAGTAAGCCTGCCGCAAAAACATCAATGATACAGTTTCTTCGACGTCTGTCAAGTGATA
The DNA here is from genome assembly GCA_014673585.1 of Semibalanus balanoides. Lineage (NCBI taxonomy): Eukaryota > Metazoa > Arthropoda > Thecostraca > Balanomorpha > Balanidae > Semibalanus > Semibalanus balanoides. The sequence continues at coordinate 72,461 of VOPJ01009310.1, forward strand.
TCATGATCGATTGCGAAACATGATATAACCCCTTCAAGATATGTTCCTCGCCTTGAAATTATTATCGAAGTAAAGTTGACCCGCTAACAAAGACCGGGTTTAGCTGTACCTATTACCTACCTATCTTCTATGGCCTTATAAGGCATCAGAAGCTTATAAGGCTTGATGCAGCACACTGCATCAAGGGCAACTCAATGCAGAGTTGAGTGGCTTCAACTCCATGGATCGTGAAGCCATGGCTGACGGTGTGACCTACTAAACCGCTCAGCGTTTGAAGTTAAGCCCGTCAGAGACCTTTCTTATGCAGCGCCTGTATAATTTGATAGTCTCGAGCCAGCGAGTAACGCAGTAGCGACACCTGTTCGCCGAACACCGCATCGGAGGCAGCAGCGGCGGATCGTACGACGTGGCTAATCGCCGATCATCTGGCACGTATTTAGGCAGCGTTGGCACGCCGCTGCACGGTGGTTTGCCTTGAGATTCCTGGCTAACGTGCGCCGCGCCAAGTGTCGGTGCAGAAATGAAAACTCTGCTAAGATTGCTTACGGGATTCAGGAAATATTTGATTTCGCAACATGAATACAGAAGACGGGTTTTAATTGTCGAAATCCTCAAGACTTCCGGCCCACGGAGGCGTTCAAAGACTTCTCTGGGTGTCATTTTCAGAGCATAAAATCACACATTTCTGTAGTCATGTGACAGGTTTCGCCGATTTTTTTCACCTCGAATGGGAGCGGACAGACCGAGCTGCGTTACGTCACGCGAATCGACACATGTCGCATGCCACGGGACTGTCAAACGGAGTCCGTCCGGTCTCCAGGTCGTCGACAGGGCAGTCGTAGCTCAGGCTGGTGGAAGGTCACAGTGGCGTCACCGTCCTGTGTTGTGCGGAGTGCCGCTCCGCCGGGTGACTTCTGGACTGGAGCAGAGCAGAGACTCAGCCCCGGCCAGGCCAGCAGTTCGGTCCGCCTGACCGGCCTTAGATAAACAGAGCGCGACCGTTGCCGCCAGAGACTGGGGAGCGGACGTCAGAGGGAGGGTGGGCAGGCAGCCCAACAACAACCCATCAGTTCCGAATGGAGGGCCACGACGGAGTGAGATACGGAGCCCGCAGGACGCACACATACGCAACTCCGTATTGATGTGCGTCCGAGAACGCGGAATCAATACCCACTGACATACTCCGGATCGGACAGAGTGGACCAACAGGCGGGCACCCCTGTCCGGTACCGGGCGCTGGTAGCTAGGGCGGGGCACCGAGCCAGGCCCCGCTCGCTCCAGCCCGTAGCCACGCCGTCACACCGCCTTACCTTTGTTGTAGGCGTAGGAGGCGGCTCCTGGCGGCCCCATGGCCAGTCCAGCGGCCGCCAGCAGCAGCAGCAGCCGTACCTCCATCGCGCCGTGACACTGCGACCCAGCCCGAGTCCCCTGCGTCCGCTGCACTGGGCTGACCTGCCCCACTGCACCTGTCCTCCGCCGATGACACAGAGAGCGCGGCTGCCGTGCCTCAGCGCCGCAGTCGAGCGGCCCGACTCCACTGTGCCGGTATCGATTGGCGACTGGGGCCAGCGGCGGTGTGGCGGCGGTGGCCCCGCGCGCGCCGGCCGCCCCCGCCCCCGCCCGGGGCGGAGCTCAGTCAGCTGAGCGGCGGCGGAGAGCGGGAGAATGAAACGCGACAGTTCGCGTGGAGACGAGGCTGCAGAGCGGTCAGGTTTCGTCAGCGTTCTTATTGTTTTAGGTTTGAAGGAGATGGCGACGACTAAAGCGGTTCTTGAGGCTGCGATCGACTTAATTGTCTCAGCCCCTGTCCCCATTATACTTCTTGAAGCGATATATAAACAAAGACGCACCACTTCATATATATAATATATATTAGTTATATATATATATATATATATATAACACATATTTAATATATATATATATATATAATATATAAATATATTTATATAAGTATACAACAACTATAAATATATATTATACACACACACACACACACTATATATATAATATATAATATATAATATATTTATATATATATATATATAATATATATATATCAGGGGGGATCCAGCCCCGTCTGGGGGGGGCACAACTTTCCGGCAAAAAGGTACATTTTTTTTCTCACGGATCTCGGCCTTTTCACCTTATTTGGCATTAGAGATTGATTTTTTTTTCATTAAAAAAAAGTGTTTTTTTTTTTTTCTCGGGGAAAATACTTTTTTTCGGAAAATACTTTTTTTTTTGGAAAATGCTTAAAAAACGTTATTTTGGGGTTAAAAATGGGAAAATCACTTTTAAAACACACAGAAAACCCATTTCCGTAGCATATACAACGTAGGTAATCGTAACTAATAACGTTTATCTCATAAACCGCATGGCGTCACCGATAATTATTGAGGGGGTCGGCTGAAATGACGAGAAAACGTATATCCGTTTTGTTGCGGCATGCCTTTGCAACATTTTCATGTGGAGCATGTTATAATACGCATTTGGTTTTGATGCTAGGTAATTAATAATTAGGTTTTTAGGGGCCGAAACCCGCGTCATATCGTTCGCGTCCGCCTTTTCGAACTCGCATGCCTGCTTAACTTGTAGCCAGCTTGAAAATTAACCCCTCCCTCAGGGGCTTGACAGGCCTCCTGATGTTTTATAAAATCACTTTTACTCATGCGGCGCATCCTTGCTGAAATTTCACTAGCTGAGTTGACAAACAATTATACGTATATGGCAAATTTTATGAAATTGGTTCAGTCATTTGGGAGAAATGACGTTTAGTGACGAATTTTAGTTGGTGGAAAGACGGTGACTATATTGTAAAATCGTAAAATAGAGTTTTGCAGCAAATTCTAACAAAAAAGTGACAAAGATCGAAATGCATTTTAATTAGGAAAGGCCAACTCGGATTTCCGAAATTTTGGGTTTGTTACCCCTAAAAACTGAAAATAGGGGAATCACTAAAAAATTAAAATTGTCAAAAATCTTGAAAAACCGAAAGATAAGTGACTTCAAACAAATCTTATATAAGTGAATAACTAAATTGGGAAATAATCCCAATCAAATTTCAAAGCAATACTGGCAATAACTATTTGTGATTGGGTGATGCTTCCTATGTGAAAAACTCATACGTCATTTTAATCACTTTTGGACTGATTTGAACCAGATCAAACACCAAAAATACATTTCTGTATTTCTGAGACAAACTGGTCTAGGGCAAGCTTTTTATTACATTTATCAATTTCTATAATGAGGTTTTCGACTGAGAAAAGCGCTATTCTTGACGTGATCGAGTCGAGGTCATTCACTTGACCTGGAAGTTCCCCAGCGACTGAACCCCAAACTAAATTTTGCATACGTTAGATTCCTTACATAGACAGGCAACATGCTGGTTCTTACTGCGTTGCTCTATGATGCTTGGTTTTTGAAAGTAACAGGGAATCCTGTCAGCCCCCCGTACGGCCGAAGGTGAAAACGGTAAGGCGAGGGTAATATTAATGAAGTGGCCCTGGGGGCCAGATAACGTCAAGGAGAGCCTCTGACCATACACTAAATGAAATTAATTGTCAAATTTCCTAAATTTTTGTAAACAATTACAAACTTTGTGATGTTGCGAAAAGCGGGCGCGAAATTTTAACAGTTTTTGTATTGTGAATAGCTGTTTTTTACTGCTTCAAAGAGCTATTTTAACGATAATTGTTACTTTCCTCGAGTACCAGACTTCACCAGTTAAATACAAAAGTAACCAAACAGTCGTATTTCATTAATGTGGGTAGTCACTTAATACTTCTTGGGGGGGCAAAAGTATGTTTGGCCCACCCTGTTTTCGCTTGGGGGGGGGGGGCATGGCCGGATTGGCCCCCCTTGGATCCGCCCCTGTTTATATGTATAAATATATACATACATACATATTATAGGTATATATAATATATATATATATATATAATATATATATATATAGGTATATATAGTATGTATATAATATATAATATAATATATATATATATAATTGCATATTCCAGTAGAACGCCGCTTATACGCCCACCTTGGAGTTTGGATCGAGCATTTCCGGGCGTTTTAACCGACGGGCGCTATATCCGAATCTCCTAATATGGCCACATAAACAACCAAAATAGACATCAGATTATCACCTGGGATAATAATTGAACAAAAAAAAAACATCGTTAGCTGCCTCAAGTGAGTCAACATCTTTTCCTCGCGCAGAAATTCGTGTACGTCATTGGCGAACGTTCCGAACCCTTGCATGTTCTCGAAACCTTTCCTCTCAAAGCCTGCGGGGAGCCTCCAACGCGCCACGGGGTGCGGCCAGCCTCGTCCAAGTAGGGGGGGGGGGGAAGCCAAGTTGGAGAAGGCTGAAGCCCACCCAACTGAAAAGGATCCTACACCCCTGATATCGTAAGCGCCGGCCAATAGCATTTCGACAAAACAGCTCGTGAGCGCTGATAGCAGATGCCGAACTAAGCCTAGGTGGCCATTTTGTTTTTCGACGGTTTGTTCTTGGGTTTGTCAACATTGTATTATCTTAAGTGCACCGTTTTACACAACATCTTCATAATTCTGATTTGGCGATCGTAAATCGATATAGAATAAAACAATATAAGTACAAATTTAACTGAAGGGGCTCCATATGTTAATTTTATCGTATCCAATAATCAAACCAATTGCTTCTTACGGTATTAACCCTCGCCCGTGTAGGGCAAGATAACTGCGTGGCCGTGTAGGGGGGGGGGGGTCGACCCCCCTTGGCGTTTGGCCCCTAATTGAGCTAGAGCTTCGATTAAAAAACGAGTGGATTGCTTGTGACGAGAGAAAGCCAGTGACATTTGATTTTAAGGTCCTGGGTCATTAGGTGACCTCTGAGTTTATGTCAAAGCCAAAATGTCATCAAATCGTAAATGTGTACGAAATGATATCTTATCGAGCTAAAATCGTTAAAGAACAATGAACATCTTAGAATGCTAAATAGACGACAAATTTGAAATAAGCATAACAAAATGAACTCAAAACTGCCAAATTAAAAAAGGTCGTGTCAGGTCATCTGAGGTCAGTGACCTCAGTTGACCTTAGCTGCGCAGTGCATGACCCAAGTGGAACACACAATCATGTTATATGGATCCCAGAATTGAAATCAGCGTCACAAATTGCACTAGAAACGGACAGAAGACGAAAAAAGACATCTGAGGTCATTGGAGGTCAGTGACCTCCTTTGACCTCTGAAAAGGTCAATCGAGATCGCAAGCTCTGCAGAAGCCACAACTGTCACCTAAAAACACCTTTATATATGCTCCTGAACAACAAACACTCAGGAACTGCACATGTTTCAAGAATCGTTACTACAGGACGCCAGTTTCGCAAAACACGACCTTGAGAAACAGGTCAAAGGTAATTAGTCATACAAGTTAGAAGTTCTAATTTTTCAGAGTACGTGTCAAATTGATGCAAAGTAGGCACTGAAAGTTTCATTGCAATCGGTTGATATTTACGTGAATTATTTTGGAAAAACCGAGTGGTGGCATCCACCCCCTACACTGGCGATGGTTAAACATATTTTTGACATTCCAAAAGAGTAGGCACACCGTTCACAGCGAAGACCTACATCGTATTCAGCCAAGAGCGTCAATTTTTATCATCAAGCCGGCTCAGATTCGGGTAACTAAAATAGTACGAAGCGACCATGGTATGGAGATATCGAAATTTGATACTACACGATTCAAAGTCCATGAGATCCGTAGGAGGCACGAAAAGCTCTCACTTTCGACCGAGTTCTGCATCCAGTTGATCTCAATCACACTTCAACGCGCATCAACACACCATTAACCGATCATCACAATCATCGTCCGGGAACATTATCAATAGCTCAAAACTCAAGATATTGAGTTCGGACATCAGTTTGACCAAAACCTTGCGACGTGACCTTAATTTGGCAACTTTAACCATGCTTGATATACGTCTCATTAACAGCTTTTGATTGCCGCCCGTCCCGTCTCGATACGCTCATTGGTTCGGAAGATAATCAGCTCGGGCCAATAACATCTCCATCAATCAATAACACGCGGCTGCGGCACCAGTGAATGGCGGGTTAAACTCCACCGCTTTCATCACCGGTCTCTAACTCGAAGTTAAGCTCTCTAACTGGCGTCACAGAGCGCCCGCAGTCGGTCTCAGAGCGTCTCAGAGTCGGTCTCAGAGCGCAGCACTGAGACGGCAGTCAGTCTCAGAGCGTGGCGCCGAGGACGACACCGGATCAGAATCAATACGGCTCAGCCGAGCTGCCGCTGGCGCCGGCCGACAGCCGTCATTCTGGACCGGATATCCGGCGCGGCGGCCGTCACAGTCACGCCAGCCAGCGGCACCGGAAGGCCGCTCAGATGCTCTCCGAGAGCCGACGGAGCCGCGCTGTGAAACGTGAGGCGATGGCGTGCAGACTGCCGCCCACGGCAGACAGGGAGGGACGCTGCAGCTGCTGCTGCTGCTGTCACTGGTCACCTGCCTCACGGCAGCTGTCACTGGTCACCTGCCTCACGGCAGAGCAGCTGTCACTGGTCACCTGACTCACGGCATGAGGCAGCTGCACTAGGTCACAGCTGACTCACGGCAGAGCTGCCTGTCAACTGTCACCTGCATACTCACGGCAGGAAAGGCGCTGTTCACTGGTCACCTGACTCACGGGCAGATCAGCTGGTCACTGCGTCACCTGACTCAGGGCAGGCTGCTGTCAACTTGATCACTACTCACGACAGGAAAAGCAGGAGTCATGTCAAACGCTGACTCACGGGCAGAGCAGCTGTCTACTGCTCACCTCCCGCCTCTCACCCAGAGCAGCCGAGTTTGTTACTGCCCACGCGGTCTGTCTAACTGAGTCCACTTTACTCCACGGCAGTAAAGAAGGCCTGTCACTGGACTTCACTTGCCTCACGGCAGAAGCAGCTGTCACTTGGTAACCTGACTCACAGGAGTACTGAGAAGCAGCTTTTATGTCACTGGTCATTCTCTTTTGACTCACAATTGCAGCTGCACGCCGTCGTGCGTACCTAAGTGGATCGCCTACCCCTCACTGCAAGTCCCAGCATACAGCGCTGTCCTCAGCTGGGACGCACTTCCACCTCCTGCCATTGAGAGCACCGTTCACGGCACTGCCCTGTCAAACTGTACAACCTTGAACTCACGGGCAGTTAAAGCACGCTGTGCAGCTGGTCACCTGTATGCTCACCTTGGTCAGTGTAGCAGCTTTTGCCACCTGCCACTCCTTAGATCATCTCAGGGGCAACCTCAGCAGCTCCCTCGTACGCACTGGTTGCATAAATCCGACCCCTGACTTCCAATCAGGCAGCCCTTCGTGACATCGGGGTGCCATGGAATTCACCTGACCCCACAGGGGCTGGAGTCCATCTATGCTCTGTGCATTTCTCGGCCATTTCCTGACTACAACGGGGTACAATGTAGAGCTTCACTGGCACCTGATTCACGTGCAAGAGAACCGAAAGCTGTCACTGGTCACCTGCCTCACGGCAGAGCAGCTGTCACTGGTCACCTGACTCACGGCAGAGAAGCTGTCACTGATCACCTGCTTCACGGCAGAGCAGCTGTCACTGGTAACCTGACTCACGGCAGAGCAGCTGTCACTGGTCACCTGACTCACGGCAGCTGTCACTGGTCACCTGACTGCACCGGCAGGATTCAAGCTGTCACTTGGTTTCACCTGACTCACAGTCAGATAGCAGCTGTCACTGGTCACCTTGACTCACGGCAGAGCAGCTGTCACTTGTCACCCCTGTCTTCACTAGCAGGAGCACCCGCTTCACTGGTCATCCTGATCAAGCAGCAGAGCAGCTGTCACCTTAGCTCACCTACTCAAAGCAGAGCAGTCTGTTACTGGTCACCCTCCTGTGGACTAACGGCACGAGCATTTGTCACTGGTCTCACCGGCTGACTCAGCGCAGAGCACACATACGTCACTTGGTTCACAGCTGTTACTCACAGCAGATCAGCTGTCACTGGGTTCCCTGACTCTCTCATGGCGAGCAGCTGTCAGCTGGCACACTCGGAGCTCCACGCGTAAGCAGCTACCTGGTCACCCATGAACTATCAGCCGGAGAAGCGTCACTGGTCACCTGACTCACGGCAGAGCAGCTGTCACTGGTCACCTGACTCACGGCAGAGCAGCTGCTAGTATGTGAAATAGGAACGGTTAACACGATAATTTACTCATCAAGGACAAATCTGTATGCATCGACCGTCTCTCCGAACGAATTGTGATGTAAGAATGCCCACCTTTAACCCGCGCGGCGTAGGGGTCTCCAGCCGAACGCGCGGCGTAGGGGGGTAAATTTTACCCCCCTCCTTTATCTTACCTTGAAACCCAGATAACCGCAGCGAGACGCGCAAGGCGGCGATCGAAAGCTCTCAATGAAACGAATCAAATGCATACCCGAACTTTTTCAAGTTAGGTCAAATGTCAGGTCACGGTCAGGTCGTATGGAAAATTCGAGTTAATTGAGTTAAAGATTCATACTTTCAATTATAATCCTTTGATTAGGACTATCAATGCACATAAAGCTCTCAAAGGTGTAATACCTCTCCTGCATTAAGTAAAAGTGAATTTGCATGCAAAGGTCAAGGTCAAGAAGGTCACAAAAGGTCACTGTCACGAAGAGGTCAACGAATGTCTTGTGACACATGTTTTAGGGGTTATTTTACACGTGAAAATCGATATAGCGCAACAGCCACCTTTTGATAAACTTGAGCGTCCCATAAAAGGTCTCGGAAGATTCAGAGTCATCTAAGGTCAAAACTGGAAAACTGGACTGTTAATGAGTGGAATTAAATCAATGCATGTTCTCTATATGTCAGTTTTGTTCTCATAAATACAACCAATGACATTATTATAAGCTGTACAGGTTTAAAAAAAAAACTTATTTGGGAAAAATGACCGTCATTCCTATCTTATGCTTGGAGAGCAATTCAGTCACTGAAAAATGAAAGATATGACTTTGAAATTTTGGTTTGCGATTTCTTACACTTGGTTCTCTTATATATATATTCCGTTTTTTAATCAACGTTTGAAAAAAATCAATTTTTTGGGGAAATTTCCGAAAAAATACGTTTTTTGGGATATTTGGGGGTAAAAAACCAATAAAATTTCGGAAATCCGAAATCTGCCATTTTGTAGAGAATTGCAATTTCCTTCTATTGCAATTTTTTCGTTGTGAATTTGCATTTAAGCTATGTTTTCTTCGACGGCATCAACATGGTATCGTTATTCAACCAAAATGGCATGACATGACGTCATCAAACGTCATTAATCTCCCAAAGTTTTTTCATTTTTTTTTTCGATGAATTTTTTAGTAAGACGTCAAATTGATTGAATGATAAGGTACTGAAACTTTGACGTCGTTATCTGTTATAGTTTTCAAGTTATTGCGGAAATCCGGGAGGGGGGGTCATATTTACCCCCCTAAGCCGCGCGGGTTAATAATCAAATTATTGAATGAATACCTTGTTTGTTGATTGGGGTTTTAGGGCGAATGAACAGTGAACACCTTCAAGACTATTAAAAAGGGAAATATTAACTTGTCAATTTTGTTACAACAATTTCTTTAGCTTGCGTTATGGTATAACAGTGATGTTATTTAAATTTAAGAATTAAATACAATCACTCCCTAATTCAAAGTTGTAAGTTTTGAGAGAAAAAAAATAAGACGAAGTACCTAGTGTGTTTTATGAAGGTCATTGACAACGTCGTCCTTCCGTACGTCTTATATGTACAAAAGCATAGAACCAGAAATTAAGTATGTGCGCCAAGAAGCATGGCAACGTTCCTCATTGGTCAACAACAAATCGGCGACACTGAAAAGGTCACCATCCAAGCGCATCGATAAGCTCCTGATGTAATTGCCATTTTTTGTGGGGGGGGGAGGGGATTTTTCATGATTATTTATAGCTTGGTGTTATATGCAGCCAGAGACATAACTACACAAAACTCCTAATGTTGAAAATAAATGAAGCAATTTCCAAAAACTAAGGGTCGCAACCACTAACTAGGCTGCCGTAAAAGCGCATCGGTGTACTGCTAGTTTGGTTACCATTTCAGTCAATGGCTATTCATTGTGGAAGATCGGCGAGCATATAATCACAACAAGCAGAACATAAAAATACTTTCCACTCCAATGCGTAAAAAGCAATACGGGAAAAGCCCGCACTTTGATGAGGACCAAAAGTGCTTGCAAGTACTGTACGTTAAAACTTAAAAGTGTGGAACGCTAATCCATTTGAACTTGAAATATTAGGAAGGTTTTCATGTAAAACGTGGTGAATTTACAACATAATTTGATCTAGTCTGTCGATTTCAATTAATAACTCCATTTTTGTGGGAAAAGGTGAATATCTCCTTTAAAGACAAGCGTCCCTCTTCAACGAAATCTGCATAGCCCAGACATCTTTACACAATATGTCAATCCCATTCCAAACTCAACATCACGTCCATGTTGACCCTGACGATTTTTGACTATCCCAGCTGACATATCTGAATATCCTCAACTGCCTGCCGGTAACTTACGTATCGACCCCACGTCCACAACAGCTCCCCACTGCCAGCGGAGGAGCTCAGGGGCCGATTGATGTCTGGTTCCGTCGCCAGGCCCCAGAGCCGATCGCGGTGGTCTGCTGACGCTGCCGCAGCCGCGCGGTCCGCGGCCAGATCCGCTGACGTAGGATCACCCGCTCTGCCACGGCGGGTGACGTCAACACGCCGGGTATAACAGCTGAGAGATGCGGAACGAACCGACGACGGCGCGGTTATGCGGAACGAACCGACGACGGGGGTCGGTCGCTGATGATGACGCGTCATGGCTGAGAGGTCGCTTGGATGATGACCGCGTCATGCTGGAGAGGTCGGCTGATGATGGATGCGTCAATGCTGAGAGCGGTTCGCTGATGATGTGCTCGTCTGAATGCTACGGGGTCGCTTGGTGATGATGCGTCTTGAGTGTGTGAGTTTGTCGATTTTGCTGAGAGCGGTCGCTGTGGATGACGCGTCTATGGCTGAGAGGTCGCTGATGATTGGCGCGTCATGGCTGAGAGGTCGGCTTGATGATGATGCGTCATGGCTGAGAGGTCGCTGATTTTGATTGATGCGTCATGGCTGAGAGGTCGTCTGATGATGATGACCGTCGATGCTGAGAGGCGCTGAATAATGATGCGTCATGCTAGAAGGGTCGTCAGCTGATATGTGATGCGTCATGGCTGAGAGGTCGCTGATGATGATGCGTCATGCTGAGGATGGTCGCTTGAATGATGACTGCGTCCATGCTGAGAGGCGACTGAATGATTGATGCAGTCAGTGGCTGANACCTACATTAGGTATAATTTAGACATAGATTGGAGAAAATCCAGGAAAATTGATTTTATCGTTCCAGAAATCCGTCATGTTTTAAATAAGAAATAAAATACGTTCATTAGAAACCATATATCTTGGGAAAATACTGGCTTCCAATATGGGGTTTCCGTTTGATAAAGCTCTAACTATAACTTGAGCCTCTGCTGCGAATATGTCTGAAGCTTCTCTTGACATTGGGGCGGTGTCATAGTTGATACTTGATTAACCACAATGACTCTGGTTTGCATCGATCCTACAGACTGACAGGTTTCAATGTCCTAACCACAGCAGAGATACTGCATTGTCCCGCCGAGCTGCCAGAGCCACCGGGTGATGGCCCGCCGAGCCGCCAGCTCGCCGGGTGATGGTCCGCCGAGCTGCCAGCTCGCCGGGTGATGGCCCACCGCTGCTGCCAGCTCGCCGGGTGATGGCCCGCCGAGCCGCCAGCTCGCCGGGTGATGGCCCGCCGAGCTGCCAGCTCGCCGGGTGATAGCCCGCCGAGCTGCCAGCTCGCCGGGTCATACGGTCCACCGACAGGAGCTGAAGGCAGCCACTGTCGAGCATTACAGAGCCACTGTCGAGCATTACAGACCAATCGGGGCCAAGTGGGCTTTCGTGTTCACCGAACGTTCCGCATCTACTTTGTATTCTGTTTGGTTTCAGGAAAACACAAATAGATGTCACTTCATCTCAGCTGGTATTGTTGTCATTTGCAGCTTCTTGCGTTCGTTTATTTATATCGTGCATTCGTTACAAATCGCACCCAGACACGGGTTCCTATACTCATTGCTCATCCAATGCAGTGCTCATTCACTCGTCACATTCACACGAGGGAAATTGGGGCTATGGCTGACAACTATGAGATCTGGATAACCCACTAAAAAAGTTTCTCACCATCACGAGCATAAAATAAGCTAACGATTTGCATCGTGGTTTCATTTTTTTTACATCGCATATTACTGAAGGGTTGGACTCTTTGGAAGCGTATTTTTCTCTGTATTTTTGTGTTTGTGTGGCTGGTGTGTTTGTGCTGATGTGTGTGATGTGCTGATGTGAAAATACACCACCGGCGGGAGCCGGATAACGAAAAAAACTATTTGGAAGCGGCCACTAGTTGTTTGGGGAGGGGGGCGTAAAGTACAACAAGTCTCACATAATTCTGAATGCTCATCGGATTCCGCTTGCTTATGCATTGAAAGCTGACTTGAAATAAATTGTCTTCAATAAAAGTTGCTTAGATTTTCTTTTATATCAGGAAGTGTGCCAATTTTGCTCCAATTTCAGATGTTTTTCGGGGTCATGGCCGGATTCACCCCCCCCCCCCTCCTTGGATCCACCCCAGTATATAGGTACCTACTGTGGATACATAAATCCCGCCTTGGTAGTCAGCCTGCGTTCTTTGGTAGGCTGGTATTTATAGGCACAGTCGCACGGAGAACTCGTTATACAACTCACCCGAACTTTGGCTCACTTCTCAGTCCGTAACTGATTTCATTAATCAACTGGATTCATGATCAAGCCCATTCGATTAGCTACGTGTAACTGAGTTACTTATGGCGGCCCTAGCCGGGCTGCTCGGCCGGACCGTTCTGCGTGTTTGCTCCACCGCGCGGCTCGGCGGCTGCTTGGAGGTCACGGTGCCAGAGGCGCTGTGACCCGAGCAGCGCTGTGATTGGCTCGCGCTGTGACCCGAGCAGCGCTGTGATTGGCTTCGCGCATGGGACCCAGCAAAAGCGGCTCGTGATTGGCTCGCCGCCTTGTGTTTTATGACCCCAGCAAGGCGCGTGATTGGCTCGCGCTGTGACCCGAGCAGCGCTGTGATTGGCTCGCGCTGTGACCCGAGCAGCGCTGTGATTGGCTCGCGCTGTGACCCGAGCAGCGCTGTAATTGGCTCGCGCTGTGACCCGATCAGCGCTGTGATTGGCTCGCGCTGTTACCCGAGCAGCGCTGTGATTGGCTCGCGCTGTGACCCGAGCAGCGCTGTGATTGGCTGGCTGTGTGGCGGCCGTCGGGTAACCCGTATCCCCGACGTGGTTCGTGGCGGAACTGGGATGACTGTGCTGAAATAATGGTGAAGGCGTCCCATGACATTCTGCAATGTGGGAGGTGTCGACTCAGGGACGAATAACACACAGTGTATACCTGCTTTTGCACATTTATCCAGCTCCCGACGGTGATGTATTTTACATATAACAATAAGTTGTCGAACAATCACACTGCATCTACCCCAACAGACACTAATCACTGAACCAGTCACCAATCACCGCCATGTACAAATGCGTAGTTTCACAATGCAAAACGAAATTCTACTATTTCATTGTATTTTACACTTGTATTTATAATCATCACACTTAATATGTATCAGTACCTATGAATCGGTACGCTTAACCATATGCCTTAGCAGCATTTTTTCTCGAACTGCCCCACTCCCCCTTCCATAGATAATTCCTTAGCTGAGGTCCTGGTCAAAGCTATATTACAATTCCTTTCCTTCTTCATGTCAATTATTCTATATTTTATCGGTCGAGTTAGGCTTCAGTAAACCGTCTAATATTAGGGCAGTATTTATTTATCAAAAGACCACCGTCATTCTAAGATACGCCACCTGAGACGTCACCTTTGACTGGCGTCTGAACCCAACGCCACTCTCAGGACTAGAAGTATCGATATTGCTATCCCCTCACTGGTTATCTTCCGAACAAATGATAGTATTGACTCAAAAAAATATGGCAATCGAAAGCTCGTAAAAAAACTTGGCCTAAAGAATGCCGACACATTTCCAAGCCAAGATCAAATCACAGGTCAGTGCTGGTTAAAAACCGAAATAGAAGCATTTAATTGTGTTTGTTGAGTATTTCACGTCACAGGCTTTATTTGGTTTAACATTTTTCCACCCATCCGTCAGAAGGGCCTTTACCGTCACTGGTGCGTGCGTTAAACGACGGCTTAAGCCCTTAACCCACAGTAAGTGCAACACTGAGTCACAACACTGAGTCACTTGACTGGTGCGATCCGTTACCGACGTGTAACACTCCCCACAAATCATCCCCGTCATGCTGCGTTCCACTTCAGTCCTGCAGCGCACCACACACGCCGCTTTTGACACGCCTCCACCCTTCTCCTGGACAGGCCGACAACCAGTCTGCGGCCGCCCAATCCACCCCATCACGGCTCCAGTGCCCGGCCGACCAGCCGTCAGCTGGGGCTTGTTCGACACCCGGCTGGCCGTCAGACCAGACCAGGCCGTGTCGCAGGACGTCAGACCAGACCAGCAGGCCGTGTCGGCAGGACGTCAGACCAGACCAGCAGGCCGTGTCGGCAGCACGTCAGACCGTACCAACAGGCCGTGTCGACAGCTCACCGAGACGGGGGTACGGACGCGACGCGCCGGCGCCGTCTGCGAGTCCACGTCGGCGGCGACGCGACGGCGCTCGGCGGGGGCTGCTGAGGTCAGAAGCGAGAGGGTTGCATTAGGGTTGCAGGTAGCGGCGCGGGGCGGGGCGGGGTGGGGTGGAGAGGCACGGCACTCGATGGCAGGGACCTATGTTGACACGAGCTATAGTGAGATCTACTGCGGAGGGCTGTGGCACGCTCATTGAGAGGGTGCCAACATCAGCCAGAGCTGCGCCGGTGGTCGCGTGATATGGCTGCCACGCCTCTTTTCTGACACCACCCGTCACCACCTATAAGGATGCTGTAGGTACACAGTAACTGCATGACAGCTCGGGTTTGCACCAGACTTGTGCCTGGATCCCGAAGTTGGATCTGTGATCCCAGTGAATCCTTCGGTATAAAATGCATGAAGATCTTTGATACCAGTGGATCCCTCTGCGTAAAAAATGCATGAAGATATGGGATCCTTCTGGATCCCTCGGCGTAACATGCTTCATGATCTGAGATCTCAGTGGATCTCTATTTTGAAACGAGCCTTAGATCTTGAAGCTCAAGCTACAGAGACTGGCATCACAATTTGTTGCCTCTATTTTGCGTATGTAGTATGTACTATGTATGTCGATAATTAGTATCTGCAAATTACCTTGTAAGTTATACCTATTAACGAGCATAGATAATGCAATTAATTTTCCAATATGATAAGATTAGCAAGAAGTATGTACCTACCAGCGTGCCTGGATCTTGAAGTTGGATCCTGGATCTCAGTGAATCCCTCGATATAAATTTTATCACCTGGAATCTTTGTGGATCGTCATATTGTGTTCCTGGATCTGATGTCCCATGTGGATCCCGGGACACAGGACACAGAGATCCAGATCTCAACTGGATCCCAGATCCAGGCACATTTCTGGTGTACACCAATTCACCGCCACCACCACTCAGAGGGAGTTCAAGCACCCCTCGGCGGCAGGCGTTGGTGGTGAACTCGCCAGCTTTGTTGAACTCGGTAATCATACTCGACATCTATGCATGAAAAACATTATTAATTGTTAGTCACTTTGAATTTATTTTAGTTTTAAAGGAAAATAATCACCTTTTCCCACTAAAATGGATTTATCACTTGAAATAGACAGACGAGACCAAAATATATTGTAAATTCCCCACATTTTGCTTACAAACTTCCTCTCAAGAGGTATTGCAATTCAAAGTCGGTAAGCGTTCCACGCTTAAAACGACCGGTACTTGCAAGGTGCTTGCAAGTATTTTTGATTCTCATCAAACTGCGTACTTTTTCCTGATTTTTTTGCTTCGTAATGGAATATAACATATATTTTGCGCTCTGCTTGTTGTGATTAAATGCCCGTAGACCCTCTATATAGAACAACTATTCAATGAACACGTAGCCAAATTAGCAATTATATGTACCCCTAATATGACGGCCTTTTAGTGGCTGTTACCCCTCAATTTTTTAAAATAGCTTCATTTAATTGCTAGATTAGGAGCTTTTATAGTTTCCTTACTGGTATAATTTAACTCTATGTTATATATTATCATGAAAAGGGGTCTTTTATTCCCCCAATAATAACAAATCATACCACAAAACTCGAAATTACATCAAAAGTTTATTGTGCGTTTTCACAACGTCCTACCTGTGCTTATTTTAGTGTCGGCGATTTGTTTCAGGGACATTGTCCAGCGGTGGGAACCAAATTGGAACATCTGCGCCAGATATGGCGGCGCTGTGTAAGTGATTGGAATAGTCATGGGAATAGTGATGGAATACACTGCTATGAGTTTCGAAAGAAGTATGTGTACTTGCTTTTAATTTGTAAAAACTTACAACATTGAATAAGGGATTTTTTTAAAATCACGTTTGTCCCATCAAAGGGCTAATTTATTATATCATATACAAACCAAATACAATACAATCATCGCAATCATCAATACAAATATCATCGCACATGCTCTTTCTCGGATGGTCTTGTAACACCAACAGCTCACACTACCGTATTCTGTCAAAAAAGAAGAAGCTACAATGGACAAGTTGCAGGTTACCCATCCCCCTGTTTTTATGTATTTGTTTGAACGCACTTTATTTTAAAATATTTTATAGATAGTCAATTTAATATAAACTTCCCTGAATTATCTGGATTTTAAATAATTAAGTATATTTACGTAATTAACCATTCTGCTCTCTGATTGGTCGTGAGCAATTTAGGCAATAGTTCAGGCGCAATGATACCTGAGGTAGTTTTAGCAATTCGGTTGACAAATTGTATTTTGTAAAAATAGAGGGTTCAACGCAAAATTCAGCATCACGTTAATTGCGTCGAAATCAAAGCACGTGATATGGCGCATTAAAAGGAGATATCGTTTATTATAAGCTCATTTGAAATCATGCAACTTTATGAAAACAAACCCACAAAAACTAAATTGTGGAATTCCTACCCTGTTCCCGCAACATCGAATAATTTAAAGCGGCAGCTCAAGGCAAATTTTAACGGATTGTCAGCCAAACCGATCCTAGGGATGATCATAGATCTCTTTCCAAGTACAGAGCTCTGGATCCGACAGACACTATTTCAAGACAGCATTGAAGGGCAACGGTCGCATTTTGCAAGTAGTTTCTGGGGCAGTAGTTTCAGTGAGTGCAGCATCTGGATTTGACCCCACTTAACATCTTTCTGGTGGAGCTAACTAAAACGAGTTATTAAGGTGTTTAAGAAGATCTCCAGACCAGGAAAAAAAAAAGCCAACTAAGACAGCCATGGACTGCAAGTGCGGACCATCCTGCCGGCAGGGTAGCCGTAAGCAGCTTGTGAGTTGAGGTGGAGGGCAGAACTGTGCCTCAGCCGAAACGGAGCCTATCTCGAACATGTCTCTAGAGGATTATTAAGATGACGCTTTGTGCTGTTGTCATACACAGCATAAATTGCCGATTATTTCGATGTAGTTTTGGTGTGAACAGTAAGTCCATAGGAAAGCGTTTAACCAATTTATATTTGCCACGGAAAATTTTGGAAATAACATGCTTTTCCATTTAGGGGGGAAAAAAATGCGCAATATTAATTGCTAAATGACGTCACTACATAAGTGCTTTATAATAATAAACTCTTACATGCAAATATCTCTCTGAATATTGCTCTGTAATGCAAAAATGATGTGTTCACGTTGATCAAGCACATTTTTCTTATATTTTGCACATAATCCCAAACAACCTGCAACTTGGTCCATTTAAGTGCATGTATGTACAAAGGAGGTGTGACTGTGTGCTTTGTGTGCGTGCTTGAGTGTGCTGTGTGTGTGTTGGTGTGTGGTACATGTGCGTGTGCGTGTGCGTGTGCGTGTGCGTGTGGTGTGTGTGTGTGGTGTGTGGTTTGTGTGTGGGTTGTGTAAGTGTGTGCGGGTGTAAGTGTGTGCGTGTGTGTATTTAGTTTGTAGAAAACATGAATCACATGCTTCGGAACTCGGAAGCAGCGCTAGGCACACCAGTCATCAACTTCTTCGTGGCCAAAAAAGATAGTATTTACCACGTTTTAATTCCATCACTCGCTTAAGCCTATACCCCATTTTCGCTCGATTTGATCCTAAATCACGTTTCCTCTTGGCAACGTGATATTTCTTTTTTTTTCAGTTTGAAGAGATAGCATCATGGCTTTTGTACTTGGTTGAGCTGAAATTAATCGAGCCTTATGTATACATGCTTTACTTAGTGATATTATTAGCGTCTCCAAATTTGAATTGAATTATTTTCATACCATAACGGAAGCCTAATAAATTGTTGCTTACAAAAATAAAGGGTGATTATTTCCTTTTAAACGTCAAAAAAAGTTTAGCAGTATTATATTTTACACTTGTATACGTCTATATGTGAATTTTTCCTTTGTTTCTAGCAGTTTATCAGACGAACAAGTTCTATCTAACTTGTTGGTCTAGTCTTCTTGATCCGACTAATGTCATGAGATATGCAGGAAACGTTCATACTTTTCCATGAAATATGCTTCAGCTTCATGTTAGGGTTACTTATCAGATGTATAGACTCAGACATTACATATTGTTACCGCAAATACACAAGCATCATTTGCAAAAGCAATTATCACATTCATATATAACCGTTGCAGATGGCACTGTTCAATTTCCAAGGCAGATGTGTGAGCTCGATGAATAGCTGGTTATTTTTACTGAGCTGCTATAGAAAGAAGGCGGGACTGCAGAATCCTGACATTGCTGAACCATTTTTCTGATAAGAGTAAGATATCGCTAGCACTTCCATTAAGCGGATAAAAGAAACTGCCTCTGTCTGTAAGATTGATTAAGCAGCTTAAGGAACACATGATAAACAATGCGATGTTTTCCAGCCGACGTGAAAAATAATGCACAATCTCTCAGTTTAAGCAAACAAGCGAATTTTGCTCTCTGCTGTTCACAACACTGCCAATGTTTCGCACCCTCATACGACTTGTTGCTAAGTCCATGCGTAAGATTCGCCTCCTTCAAAATAATTATAGTCCCACCACCCACACCATCAACAGACAAGGAGCCATAAAGCAGCTCTAATAGGATATTTTAGCGCATGCATGCGAGACAGCGCAAAGTACGCAAGGCATACCGAATACAATGCGCCAGTCAATGGCATCCACTCACTTCTCCGCTATTGAAATACACAGCGAAGTTCTTTTATTTTCCATTAATGCGAACGTGATGCAAACCTTCGTGTTAATGTCATATGGAAAATGTGTGGAGCGGGAGTGGTTTTAGGCGATATGAAAAGGCTAATAATGATGAAAAGGCTTATAGGTTCTCGAGAGCACACGGGGATATTGCGCAGCGGACCAAATGACAGCTTCCAACGGCGTCAAATAACCACTTTTGAGGATCGTTCCGACCCGATGGAGGTGGCATAATTTGCGATGCAACAGCTGCCTTTGCCCAATATATGAGCTGCTGAAATATCGAGTGTGAACTGCAGCCGGACGATAGGAATGTCAGGGGAGTGGAGAACTTGATTGAAGCACAGCTGATTCGTCATCGTGTGCCATTTGTCCTTTGAGTGTGGACTAGGCAAGTTCATGTTGATGGCTGTTATAAGCATTGAGCATTAGGAAGTTAATTGATATTTCGTTGGTTTTATATAGCCTTTGCTCATGGTCATGGTTAAAGTATAAAAATTCGAAATTACAATAGATATATCTATATAAAATATATATATATTATATATTATATTGAATTATATAAATAATATATAGTATATTAACAAATATTTCACCATTGCGGCTTCATCAGAGTGAGGTCTGATGAAGATGAACTCTGATGAAGAATGAAAGATGAACTCTGACTCTGATGAAGCCGCAATGGTGAAATATTAGTTAATATAAATATCTTTGTAATTTTCGAATTTTTATACTTTAACATGAGCACAGGCTATATAAACACGAATTGTGACTAGCGGTCTCAAAGAAATCTGTAATTCCGTGATAAAATTAAGTGCTACTAAATCCGAATTCACAGCGCATTCGTTTTGACAGTCTGTGACGAAAAGTGCAAACACATGCGCAAAATGACCTGACACCTTGTTCGCGTTCGGTGTGAAAGGGCCCCAGCGCTTACATCGTTCAACTTGGCCGACGCTGCGTTTGCGTTTGTTTTGACCGCTTGCGTACTTTTTTATCGCCGCAGACGCATGCGTTTGCGTCTAAACACATCCGGTGTGAATCCGACTAAGTTGTTCAGCTCGTCAGTGGGTACTGTGAGGACACTGGAAAGTAGGTAAACGAGCGTCTAGTGACAGTCTACTGGGTACCGACATCTGCTCTCCTGTCACAAACATGTGACAGGAGATTCTGTCACAAATGCTGTCCATGTGGACCGTGTGTAGACATTGCACTGCAATGTGTGGTGACATCTGTCATCTTGTCACAGCGCATTAAACGATTCTCGGAGCTCCGTGGCGAGCTCGGGAGAACAGCTGGCAGAGCCGGCGTGCCTCGTTACCAGCGGGGCGGGGGTCAGCACCCTCCGACTACCCACGCGCTGCGGCCCAACATGACCAGCACCAGCGCCAACATCAACACTCCCAGAGAGCCCCGCCACAGAGACAGGCGTAATTGCAGAGCCCAGCGCGATCCACTGCGGCGGGTGCGTTCGGTGTATACGGATTACGGATATAGCGCGACTTTATTGAGAAGATGAGGCGATGCTGACATGGACGTCGCCTCCACTGGGGACACTAGCCTAGGGACATTGTCCCTAGTAATTTTCAGCCTCCTCTAATATGGTTCCCATGTTGTTTAAATTATGTTAAAGTACACGTGTACCTGGATTTGTCCTTAGTAATTTTCAGGTCGTGGCGACACTCTTGGCTTCTGAGTTGGAGTTCGCTGCAGATCGGATAAGGACTCGTATGCAGAAGCGTCATTCTATGAAAATGATTGGGGGGGCAATGCTAACTTCATAGATTCTTATTCCATTCTTACCATGCAACGCCATAGACCTAATGTTAAAATTGGGGGCCGGGCCCCCCAAAAGTATACAATCGACACCGGTGCGCGTATGGTTAAGATGGCGTGGGTTATGTTATCCGAGTAGAAGTCAACATGTTGAGGGGTGAAGTAATGGCAGCTGGGATGATACGGCGGCGAGGCCTCACTCTGCCAAGTGTGAGGAGTTGTGGGATCCAGGAGCAGCGTAGCAACACGGCAGGGTAGACTATTAACTATCCGCCCACGAGGAAGTTCGACGACGAAAACGGCAGCGGAAAACTGGCGACCAACCGCTCCTGGCAACGATATGCTGCTGACTATGTCAACCAAGCTGATGGTGGTCAGTCAGCTTTCTCTGAGTCATGCAATTCATCTAATGCATGCATTTAGCCAAATCAGCCATGGAGATGTCCAGTGCGAGCTGTTCGGAAATTTTGCTAGTTTGTTGCGACAGATCTCGAATATACGACAATGCATAACTTAGGTTTGCGATTATTTCGCATCCGGTCGGTTGGTTAGAGACAGCCGTTGTATGTGCGCAGAGCCGCAGACGCTGATTACAAATCCTGAACGATTGCTTTGCAGACGGATTGCTGGTTCCCTGAGTGATCTTCACACCCAGACCTTCCCGTAATCCCCTCACTCCCAGAGAGTCCAATAATCCGCGCATCTCCGCGTGGCAGGCAGCCGCCCAAGGCCAATCATTTAACGATGGATTTCCGCGTAGTGATGAGATTATCATTGATCACGAGCATATATCACTGGGTGCGCGCGAGGCCCCGCAGGAGCGGAAGTCGCACGGAGGGACATCGGAAAGGCGTCAGGAGGGTGGAGCGGAATGTGAACCACTGACGTCAAAAGACTGGCTATGGTGTTTCAGGAAGCCTCTAGTCGTGCTGGCTCTATCGCTCTTGCAGGAATGGATGGATTTATCACAGGACACTGAGGGAGTTACATAACACAGCTTATCGTGTTTGATGTGATGTTTCATTTCAAATGATGAAGCAAGCTGAGGACTTTCACCCAGGAAAATTAGGGTGGAGTAATACCAGGAAGATATTAGAGGATGCGGAAAGAGCAAGAACGTGAGCGAGGGAACGAGAGACTCAGATATAGGGACATAGTCTTGCTGCTCAACAGTGCGCATCAGCATATTTAAAAGGAATACGGTAAGCGGCAATAGACCGCAACAACCAGGTAACAACTTCTCTTAGTTTCGGTGCCTCGCTTCATATTCCATAAGAAGCCGTTTTTCATTGAAAAAGATATTGCATGGGCTGGATCTGCATTTATTCAAAAAATAGAATTTGATAAATAATTGCACCGACTATTTTATCTTCACCTAACGAGGTAGATTTTGAGTCCAAAATGAAACATCTCACACAATGATGAACTAATGTTTTTTATTTGGTGTGTAAAGGATATGATGGCTGTAACTGAGCCCTTGCTGCATGTGGCGCATCCAGAATGTCCAAAAACGTTGTTTTAGATAACTGTCTCAAAACTCGTCTGACTTTGCTTACCTTTGCAATAACCCGCATCGTGCCGGGGGTGGGGAGATTGAGAGGAGGGGACGCTCATTCTTTCTTCGAGAATTACAGGACAAAGGTGGTGCTGCACCAGAAACGGTGCAGCACCACCATTTCTGGCACAAATGTTTCGGCAATAATTGCGTTTATTTGTAAATCTTGTTGACCTCGGGTCATTTACATGTTATTACATGAATTGTTTCAATTACATGTTATTTTAGCTCATTATTGATGAACCAAGCACGATTTTGTTATCACTGACCACCACAAGATCAGCTGGTCAGCTGAGGCTACCTGAGCCTGAGGTCACCACCACTTTCTTTCAATAACTCTTAATGACAGATGAAGACGTGATACCGACAATACTGTGTTTATCTTGTATATTGACCGGATCTAAAAATGGAGCACACCCAAGCAGTAACAACGTTGATACATTTTATTTTATTTACAACTTGTTTCTCATCCATTATCGGCTATCGCAGTAGCTGAAGCATTTTAGTGGTTTCTGGATCAAATTGCTAAAACTTGCAACGTTGAACTTTGATGTGATGTGATGCGTGAAATGTGATGTGACCCACAGGCCCAGAGTCCACAAGTGGGAGCTCTGATGAGCCTGTGGTTGTTCTACCGATAATACACAATGCGCAATTGATGACATAGCGACATCAATATTGGCCTGAACCAAAAATAACAAATAAATGTGGTAGTGGCATTAATATTGGTGGTGGTGGTGGTGGTGACATTAATATTGACCTAAACTAGAAAATACCTGCAATATTTTCGACATTAATTTAGACGAGCTTTCTAGCGGCGTTTTTAGATTCTGCCTAATCCCCATTGGAGCCGAGTTCGAAGGGACGTTCAGATGCCTCCTCTGGCACGACTAAGGTGGCACCGAGCACTGACATGGCACGGGTTAAGAACTGTTTAAAAACAAACTCTCCTCGTATAAGTTGCTTGACCTTCCTATAAAATCAGGAAATTTGTTACTTTTGAATCGATTAAGGCTGCTTTGGCAAAACTATGGTGCCAATGGACTCCTTATCTCTGTTCCTGTTCGGCCCCTAATCATTTTAAAAACCGTTAACGCTGGCGTGGACTTTCGGCCGATGGGCGTGTTTTTATTTTTATTTGTATTCAACCTCATTATTTTATCATTATTATATTTCATGTAGGTATATTTTAAATTTATATTGTAGCCAATGGAAAACTTAAAAATATAACAGTATAGGCATACGCTTAACCATACAACTTAGGCTTTTCCGAACTGTCCCCTCCCCTGCCTCCCCACTGATAATTTATCAGCCAAGGCCCTGGGAAGTTTTCACCAAAAGTGTAATGATTTAGGATGTGTCTCAGTTTGCACTGTCTCAGTTTGCATTGTCTCAGTTTGCACCTTTTGATGACCAGCTTTGATCTAGACAAGTTGATAATTGCAAGGTTAACCTCGACGTTGGTGTTTTCCAAAGTAAATTATCTCAGTTTGTTTTGCTTAATTTTTGCCTTATTTTTGGTCTCCTTAAATGTCTCTTACCTATCTAACTTACGTCTGATCTGGCCCTACCAGCCTATCTGGCCTCCATAAAGTCATCACGCTCTCTCATCATTGACATCAGCGCGTACAGTGCAGAGAGTCTGGACGTCTGGAGACTGGTCTCCTCGAGGACTGGTGGCGGGTAACTGGTGTCGGGCCGCCTGAAGACACTAAACAGGCATCACCAGAATACGTGGGACAACGCTGGCGGCAACCGTTTGGTGGCTAATCAGCTCCTCGACAAACCTGTTCCAGCGACGTCCGAACAGGGCCCCGACTCCGCGCTGCTGCGCAGCCCAACACTCCGGCGCCTGGCTGAACGCCTTTCCAGTGTTCCGAGTATTGGCATGGCTGCTGGAACACGACACTCTGCGCAGCCGCTGTCGCCCTGCGAGTTGGCGCTGACCGGTCTGCGCTTCCACATCACTGCCGATGCGGAAGCACTGGAAGAATGCTGCGAGGTCCTGCACGCTCTGTCGTGCCAGGCTGAGGCGCGGGTCGTCTACCGCGCCGCGCCCGCTTCTCAATGACGTCATCAAACGCGCGCTCCTGAGCGCTGGCAATGCCATTCTGTGCTGGAGCCACCGGACTGACCGTGGCGACGGAGACGACCGGAACGGCATGAACCACCTTTCCTTCGTCGAGGCAAGTGCCTTTTGTGGGATGCCAACATGTGGAAGAACCACTTATGGCACCCTCGGTCATTTCAGCAAGTCTGCAGCCCATGCTGGCCGCTGCCACCGCTGCGGAAGGGCGCAAAGCGACGACGTCTACGCCGAAGCTGCGCCCAGCCAAGGTAACCGGTTCCTAGCCCGTCGCCGTCGAAACGTGTGGTGTGTTTGGCCAATCCACTCTTCCTTCTTGAAGAAAACTTTGGTCGGCGCATTAGCTCGGGAAGACGGGGATCAGGCCGGGAGACCGAGTTCCGTTTCAGCGCGTGTCCATCGCAGTGGTACGCGCAACAGCACATCTCTGCAACTGGCGGCCGCCAAAGCGGCAATTTTAAGCGAGGCTTCCGAGAGTCGCGGCCTGTGACAGCCAGCTTACAGAGGTGTGTGCGTAACCCCGACCAACCAACTGACCAACTTGACGCACAGACAGCAGCCCGCACAGTCAAGACACCGATGGCCTTCAGCCAAC
Organism: Semibalanus balanoides; assembly: GCA_014673585.1. Classification (NCBI taxonomy): domain Eukaryota; kingdom Metazoa; phylum Arthropoda; class Thecostraca; order Balanomorpha; family Balanidae; genus Semibalanus; species Semibalanus balanoides. The sequence goes on from VOPJ01009310.1 coordinate 97,928, forward strand.
GAGATCCTGGACCGACCTCGCTCAACTCCGACGGCCTGTAACGCCACCAGCGCCTCCAAACAAAACGCGGCAAAAAATCCGCTGGCCAGTCTACAGGGCGTTTATATGAGGACATGCAAGCCCAAGCCCGTCAAAGAGCCCGGCAAACTGCTCATCCGCGATCCGGAGGCTGACCCGGAGCTGGCCAGATACCTGTGCGCTGGGCCGTCGACGGGAGCAGCGCGATGGGGAGAAAGAGGCACCTGACGGCACCCTGAGCCACCCTGAGCTATTCCTAGCCACCTCTAGAGCTAGGGAGTGGAACATGCTCTGTAAAAAGCTGCACAAGCATGTGTTTTATGAATGTGTGGTATTGGTATGTTATCAGTGAAATATATTACAGTTGACATTTTCTAACTTTCTATTTAAAGGAATTCAGTCTGTTCGTGTTTTGCCAACTAAACTTTTCCTTATACTTATCGTAATTACGACATGTTATGTAGTTTCGACACATTAGCATTGAATAGTATCTAAGAAATCATTTAGCAGATCGCATGACAACATGTGTGTGTATTATTCTGCTCCCTACATCTCCCAAAATCAAACCGTCCTCCTTACAAGTAAAAAGTAAAGAATGACTGACTGTGTTAGAAAAATAACATGACACAACTTCCACCGATAATACCGCCGCCTGCCCTCTGATGGACGGAACTTGAACTATACGCCCGATACTGACCGAAACGGGCCGTGCCTCGCCGCTGCATCGCGGCAAGGCACGGGTTGTGCACACCAGCGCCACCTATGTATAATATAAATGACGCTTAATGCGCACACAGCGACACCTATAGCGCGGAGAAGGGGTTTAGCAGTAAACGTAAAAAATATAGCCGTTCCCACCGAATTGAAAACAAATGACGATCCCTTGGCGGGTGAATACTTCGGTAATATGACGAATAAAATACGTAAAAATGGAGTCTGTATGCATAGATCGTCCAGCGGAGCGGACGGGTTAGCACTAGTATATGCTAACTGTCATATCAAAGTCGCTAAAATGACGTTTGGTGTTAATATATTAATAAAATGAAGCGACGTCAAGAGGACGAAAACATCAGAAAGACTAAGCAGGCACAACATATTTTATCTATCGCAGTATAAAAAATGTCACTGCAGCCCTCTCTGCAAAGTGGACCTTAAATTGAGCACTTTGACTGGACATAAAAGATACTGTTTGACATATACGACATATACCATTTTCCCTTTCAAAGACACAATCGCACTATGTTTCCCCACATTCGCCAATATATGTCTGGAATTGCGTTCTTAGTTCTAGGTTATGACATTGTCACGCGGTATAATCGCCAATTTAAACCGCATAGCTCCAGTTATATTATGCCATAAACAACCGCTGCCGACTTTGGCGACGAATCCAGACAACAGAGGTTATGACTCCAATGGCATGGCGCGGTTTTAGATGTTGTGGCGCGTCTGTGGCCGCGACATAGCACACAATGACCCGTGCCGTGACCACTGATTGCGGTCACCAGAGGCGGCTAATCGCCTGCCGTGACGGTGACCACGTCAGACCCTCGTCCCTCACAGCGCGTGCCCCTGACCGCCACTCAGTAATCATTGTCAGCCAACCACAATTACCGTGTCATGTGGCACACATTACACGCTCTTATGGTGTGTGTGTGTGTGTGTGTGTGTGTGTGTGTGTGTGTGTGTGTTTGTGTGTGTGTGTGTGTGTGGTGGTGTGGTGTGGTGTGTGTGTGTGTGTGTGTGTGTGTGTGTGTGTGTGTGTGTGTGTGTGTGTGTGTGTGTGTGACCAGAAAGTACAAGCTATGATGATGTGACCCGACATTTCACGCTCTGATGGTTTGACCCGACATTACACGCTCTGATGGTGTGACCCGACATTACACGCTCTGATGGTGTGACCTGGCCTGTTTGCCGGCTTCAGGCGAGCACTCGACACCGGCGCGTCTGTCGCGTGAGAACGGAGCGGCCCGCCGCGGCGCTGGAGTGGCGGTCTTCCGGCCCGGCGGCCCACCGAGTGATGAGTCCGCTGAGGTCGTGTGTTACAGCCCGAGGGCACGTCCGCGGTCATTTGTCGCGTCGTGATGACGGCCACTAACGCCAGGGCCGCGCGGCACGAAATGTGCGACATTGTTAACGTGGAGTGGGTGGATTCAGGAGCGGAGGCTGCTATTCTGGTGGTTCGGGATTTGTGTGAGCCCAGACAGAAAACCTGCAATATGGTTAAAGATATTTATGTTGTATCGCTTTGTACTTTTTAGTATCGCTTGAAGAAGTATATTTAACACGCGCCCTGGAGGGCGGCGGATTTTGCCCCCCCCCCCTTATGATCTCGAAAACCACGCAACGTCTACGTGACGACAAGCCGAAAACGGAGTTAGATAGCTCGAGATAAGCTCTATCGAAAATACGTCGATATTGTTTTAGGTCAAGTAAATATCAGTCACCAGAGGTCATCAAAGGTCAGATTTTCGAGATTTAGGACTTTGCTCCAGATACACCCAATTATATAAAAACTACGATACCTAGGAGCAAACGGAAAAAAGACATGGAAAGCTCTTGACATTTGTAATCGACATGATTGTTCTCACATTTGAGCTCAGGTGAATATTTTAGGCTCCAGAGGTCATTAAAGGTCAAAAAGGCTATTTTGTGCAAATAAGGTGTTTTGCGAATAACTTCTTAACTAATAAACACATGTGTTCTGACGCAATCATGTCTCGTCCAGGTATGTACTTCGAATCATATTCATTTTCACAGGTGTGGTAAACTGAGAAATTTGACCTCAGGTCAAGGTCAAGTGGTGACCCAAGTAGATCATGCTGCAAATTGTGAGACGTGTATCGACGAGACTAACACATAGGCACCGTTTTCATGTCTCTATCTTCATTCTGTCGAGAGTTATTGACAAACAAGTGTTGGTGGTCACAACATTGACCCTGACTTTAGGTCTCCGATATAGGAAAACCGAGATTGACAAATTGTAGGTATTGATGACCTTATGACATCTTGCAAGTTTGAAACTGATCGCTTTAAAACTGTATCTGCATACCACCAAACACTTTTTGGAGGTGAGGTCATCACGTGACCTGTTCTGGTGACCTGACCTAAAGTGACCCAATGCCAATCATTTTACATTATATGGGAAGTTCACTTTCGAACAGGTAAGAAAATAACGGCGGCGCTGCGCGCCGCTGTTTTTCCGCTATCGTCGAAAAACCGGAGGGGTGGGCGGATTTCACCGCCCCCTCCAGGGCGTGTGCTAAGCTCTGGCCCCTTCTACAAAACAGTATAGATTTGCCATATCACCATACATAAACTATTAAATTTAGACGTAGTACAGAGCTGCCAAAATTGCGAGCAAAATAAAAACTGCAGCCGCAAACATTGCGAACGGTATAAAGCAGGGGTCGGCAACTTCCGGCCCGCGGGCCAGATCCGGCCCGCGGCCGGCTGACGTCCGGCCCGCGGCTGGTATCGGTAACTTACATTGTATTCCGGCCCGCGGTGCCTTCAGAAATAGAAAATGTTTTAACAAAAAGTATGTGTGCATTCGCGATGTTTTCATTCTCACTTTTGCCTGCTGGCACAAATTTAATCTCGGAAGGTCAAATATTTTTGGGGCACACTGGTCGGCTAATGAAGTTGAGACGTGCTTTCATTCCTTTTTTTAAGAAATAGATTTTGCCTGCTGGCGCAGTCTGTCTAAGAAGGTATACATATTCCACCATGTGACATAGGTATGGCGAAACATCTCAGCTGTTAACCCTATTACTGTCGGGGGGGCCGAATCGGCCCCCCTTGAGGTTTTTCGCGTACGGGTCATTCATAACTGCAACTCAGAAATCTTCAAACTTGCTGGCTTTTCCTCACATTCTCATTGCGATCGAATGGTGTACTTTTTTCTAAATTGAATTATTAGGAGGGGGTCCAGGACAGTTTTTAAGGGAGGCGTGTTCGCCGTTTGACAACAAAATCTTTGCATAGTTAAGCACCATGAAGAAGAGTTGTGTGTTGAAGAGAAGTGTAGAAAAAAAACGGTCCATCGTAGAGAATTGATTGTTTTTTCAGATGGCTATATCGAAATTTCCAAATTTTGAATTTTGAAAATTCCAATTTTTTTTTGGAAAAACTTATTTTTTCACAAAATGAATGCAAGTTTTTTATTTTCAAGACGTTTTCAAAAAAACGGAGGATTGTTAATGTGAGAGACAACATGCCAAATAATATGTTGTTGAAAGTTCAGTGTGAATATGCTAAATATTTGATGACCTGATGTCAGGTCAAATGCTAACCTTCTCCAAAATAAGATATGGTGAAAAATGAAAAACGAGGGTTTTAATGCAATTTTCAATCAAATTATTTTCAGTATCCATGTCATCTTAGGCCGCTTCTTTGATGAAAAGCATTGAATGTTTTAGTCAGTGGACCTTTTGAAAGGTCATTCAAGGTCACCAACACCGTTTTCAATAACTCGTGACAAGAACAACATAGAGACTCACAAATGGACTGCAAATGTTTGTCCTCGTCAATACGCGTCTTTTTGATATGCAAATTTTGACCGACTTTACGTCCCTTGACCTTGACCGGGGTCAAAATGTTCGATTTGAGCAAAGTTGATATATTTCGAACCGCAATGACGAGAGAAACACGATGTTACCAAAATAAGTGCTGTATATACTTTAGATTAAAAGTTATTATTGAACAAACATTTGCTGAAAAACATTTTTTTTACATTTGTTGACCTCTGCAGTCCAAACCATTGACCTGAAGTCATTTCTGATGAAAATGGGTGAAAGACAATTAAAACCGCTTTACAGTGATTTTTTTCGGATTCCGCCTAGCTGCCATAGTTTCCGAGATAATGGCAAAAGGTTTCCTGAAAATATCATGTTTTGACAAAAATAATTTTTGATGACGTCATTTGACCTTGAAGGTAATGACCCAAGGTCACCCAAATCTGACAAAATAGAGTTCATTGTTGACATTAGTCACACACCAAGTTTCATGTTTCTAGCTCTTATGGCAGCGGAGATCTGAAGGGGGGCCGAAAAGCCCCGCCCCCGACAGATTCGTATACTTTTCATCCTCCAGGAATAGGGTTAAGACACTTTTTGAAATGGCATTAATTACGGCCTGTCCATATTTCCCAAATGTGACACGTCATTGCCGTCAATTGTATCGATTTATCCCCCGGGCCCGGCCCGCTGACTGCTTCCAGATTTCTCATCCGGCTCGCGACCTAAAAAGGTTGCCGGACCCTGGTATAAAGTAAGCGCACGTGCGCCAGTAACGGCACCACCACTGGCATGGTTTACCCAAGGCTAAATCGAGCTCAGTATGCCCTACTAACGACTTTAACATTCGTACAAATGCCGGTACTCACAGTAATGGGGTGTTTTTGTTGTTGACGCATGGCGCAAAGAAATTAACAAATGAATATATGTTCTAAATTTGCACGTACCAAGCCGGTAATGGACTACGTCACAATAGCTGTATAAGAAAACAAAGAAAAACTGGCCTGTGAATGTTTTATGTACCGGATACACTAATACAATAGTAAACGATTTGTTATATAATGTTCAAGTGTTGTTCAGTCATTGTTTTAAAGATGAAAATGCTGTCATATGAATACATGAAATACTTATGAAAAGAGAATGTGAGAATGCAAATTACGAATGAATATTCCCAGGGTTTGGTGTTTGTATACATATTCATGGGTAGTTCATGATCAGTGTTTGTTTGTTTACGTCTTTTAATAAATTGCATGATCAAGGTCATTTGTTCACGACAAAAAGTGTTGTTCATGAACATTTCACAAACGTTCATGAACTGTTAATGAACAAACATACATAATAATTTTTGATTGAGTTCACAGATCACTGTCCCATTTTCTTGTATTAGTAGCACGCTCACAATTTATGTAAGAAATTACCAAACTGGTACTATTTATGTCCAGTTTCGGAATGATAAAAATCAAAGCCAATCATATTGCTTCGTAGGATATATAATAAATTAGTTTTCTAGAAGGCACGTATTGTGAAACTACATCACGACGAGCGTCAAACCCAGGAAAACTGGGTAATGCTTTATTTTTTGGACTCAATTGTTAGGCCTTCGATTGTCCGCCCCTGTAACTCAGTAGGAGAACACTGGACTTCTGGACATATCCCGGTAGTGGCAGCCCGGGTTCGAGTCGCTTCGGCGCTCGCTATTTGCTCCTGACTGGGATAGCCTGAAGCAGCGCGAGCGGTCGCACTCAAGGTCAGGTGACGTCAGTGAGCGGGCGGACCGTGTCCAGGTATGTCGGGCGCGTGTTTTGAAATGTAATGTTGAGATAAGTAAATTTCATTGAAAAGCAACAGGAATTGTGCAATCGGGTAGTGAGGTCGTGACCAGCGCAACAAGCTCTGCTTAGCGCAGGTCCTGACCTCGGAAAGGCATCCATACAAATCATTCGGACTATTTAAAAAATGTAGCATGAGAATAAGAGAATAATCGTCTTTAACATTATTCCCTTTGATGGGAGGGTAAGATTCTGCTGACGGGGACAAAACGTACGCTCGCTTAAGACGTACACGCTTGTTTTTTCTCGATGGTATTAGGACAGAGTGTAGGTTAATAGGTTTTATGGTCTGATTCTAGGGTGCTGTTAGCAGCGAATACATTTTTCGTTGGGACATCTTGGCATGCATTAAATAGTTTCACAAATAGAAAACACCTTACCATCACCGGTGTCGATTTGTATACTTTTGGGGGCTGGCCTCCCCCAAAATGATTTCAAAATTAAACATTATGCCTATGGCGTTGCATGGTTAGAATGGAATTAGAATCTATAAAGTTAGCATGGGGGCCCTCCAATCATTTTCAGAAAATGACGCCCCTGCTTACCATGCACTATCTAATTTAACTAATTCAAAGTCTCTTAACACGGTGCAGCGGTAGTTGTAGGACAGTGATAACAGGTGGGACAAAACGCCCATTTTTTTGCTTTTTACTGAAAATCTCGTTTCCTTTTTGATGGAGGCAAATAGTAAAAGCATTTTCACATAGTTTCGAGATTTGCCTTCTAATCTGCATCGCCTAATTCTACGTTCTTCACTTAACAAGTTTGAAGACGACGATTTCCGAAAGGCCTGAAAAGTCTTACCCCAGCCCCAGGGCAAGACGCCCCGGACCACGGGGCAAAACGCCCCATCCCCTCGTACTTGGCTCCTATGGAGAGTAGACGAAAACCAATAATAGGTACTATTCGATAGCTCGTCGGAATTCCTGTTAAAACTATTTCGTCATGTTTTTGTTCAGGTCGATACTTAGGTCGTCAAAGGTTACCAAAGGTAAACCATGGGCACTCCTGGAATCTGTCTAAGATTTCTCCAAATATCTCACGAACTATGGTAGCTGGGAACAAACGGTAAAAGGCACTAAAATCCTTTTCAAATATTCATTCGCCACTCTGGGTGTGTCCATTTTTTAGATCAGGTCAACAGTTTATCAACAAGAGATCTTCAACGGTGACAAAAATGGCGTCTTGCCCCAAACGAAAGGGGTGTTTCACCCCATTAGGTGCTTTTGACGAAAAGTGAGCCAAACACAAAAACGAGCGTTAACCCAGAAATGAGCAAAATACATTTTCCTACATAAGGTGTGACTTTTCAGTTGGCTTGAATTATCTGAAAAAGAATAAAAAGGTGATTTAAGAAGGAATGCTCATGATCCATTTTAGCACTGGAATGAGAGAAAAAAATCGCTCTTGAAACAGACTTTTGCTTATATCTTTGGAAATCGCCGCAGAAATTATGTTGTCTTTTAGAAGTTCACTGATCATACGAGTTGCTCGTATGTTGTCTCGTATGCTCGTATGTTGCCTGTTTTGTAGAGTATAACAGTTTTTCCCTTACTATTTAGATTCCGAGATCTTTGGGAGTATCGTTTCCTCGGCGGGGCGTCTTGCCCTACCTTACCCTACTGCTCATTATTTCCGTCAGACACTGATGAACGCTCCTCTGCACCGGCTGCCTCGCTGATGGCAGCGGAATTTCTTGGCGTTACGCTCAGCCGGATATTGGAAGCGTTTTTAGATCTCAGACGCTCACATACAGCGAAACGGAAATGAAGCCGAACAGATGCACATATCAAGTGAGCTAATGAGCTAAGAAACGCATCATTATAGAATCATGATAGACATCTTTTATTAGAAAGCAGTAAGTATAAGTACGAACGCGTTTCGCAATAAGGCATCGGGAAGATGAATTGGCAGATATAGGATCATTTCCGGCGCGCTGCGTGACATAAGACATAAGTTGTATAACTTACATAGTCCATACGGTGTTGGCGGTAATTGGCGTTTGCCGGCGGTCACTCGGTGTTGGCGAGAGGCGTTTGCGGGCGGTGTTTGCGGGCGATGTTTGCGGGCGGTGTTTGCGGGCGGTGTTTGCGGGCGGTGTTTGCGGGCGGTGTTTGTGGGCGGCGTTGGAGGTATTTGGCGTTGGCGGGCGGTATTGCCTTTTTTCGTTAGCGGGCGGTGTTGGCGGGCACATAATAACAACCGTCGGTCCAGCGATGCCCCAAAGCATTGCCCCGCGCATAACTTGCATAGTCCGGTAGATTCGGCGATACGAATAGCTCACTTAAGTTATCGGCACAAATGTTGATAAACGGCGCTATTGCGACTATTTTTCACCTAATATCAGATCCTAGAGTATGAGTCTTATTGGCCTCTTAGGTCCCAGCATTGCCGTCTCCGTTTCCGTCTCCGTTTGGTTACCTGGCATTCGCAGCTCCCAAACTATTGCAGCTGCTCAGTGCTCACCAATAATGAAATAGAGCAAGCGATACCAGAATAAGGATGATCGATTCTATACTTTGGAACTATTGTATCTGCTTCAGGCACGTAGCCAGTATTTTGCGGGATTTCACATACAACTGAAATTAAATTCGCAAGGTGTTCCATAATTCGTAATTGTGTAAAAATTAATACTCATCGCTATAGGCGTAGGGACGTTTTGAAAAGTGGGGGGCAGCTCACTGGCCGTGGCGGATCCAGCCTCCCGATATAGGGGGCTAATTCGCTGTGGGCCTCCGGGTCTTTGAACCCGGGGGGGAGGGTTGAGTCTTTAACAAATCTAATTTGATCTAGTGTAAATTTATACATGTATGCAACACGGACACGGAGTATCAAGTGTATCAGTAATCAGCTTAACAGCTCCGTTTCAAATCGGTCGAAATAAGTGTTCAATCCAGGTATCATGTTATCTGTGGCACTGTGTAAGTGCAATTTTCGCATATCGCTGTCATGTAAATACAAATGAAGGTAACTTCCATGTTTATTGAACAAATCGATGTTTTTCCCGTAATTCTGTCAGGGACGTGGCCAAGGGGGGGGGGCACGGGGGCCATGCCCCATGCACCTTATCTGAGCAAAACAAATTTACACTAGATAAAATGGGATTATCAGGCGACCCGACATAACTTACCTCCCCCGGTCAACAACATATGGCTGAGGAGTGAGGAGTGAAATTTAATTTTTCCACCAGCGTGGCCCCCTGATAAAAATACTGGCTGCACGCCTGAATTCTTAGCCCACAGAGGATCCACAAGAGGATGGAATGTTTAGTTTCTTATATTTGGGATTATGTTTGGAAAACGGAGAAGTAACTTTCTGAAGGAGGCCCGAAACTTAAGCTCTGGAGCATACAAAATCACTGCCTGATTTTCAGACAGCGTTTAATTGTTTATTGTTCATGTTGAGTCTGCAGGGGGCAGACGGTCGCACCAGACTCCACTCTGAAGTCTGATCGATGAGCGTCGCTAGGAAAATGGCATCGGAGACGAATGGCCAAAGCCTCATCGATCAAGATAAGCCCTGCAGTGTGGAACACTGGGGTGGGTGAGCACTATTTGTGGAACGCTGTGACATTGAATTAACCGATGACACTCATCAATAAAGTGCGCTGTTGTGGCGGCTCACTGCCTTAAACCATCCATAAAAACGCATCAGGCGCTATTTTTGGAGAGGTGAAGGGCATTAAATAATTGAATTGCAATGGATTATTTTGATCTGGTGAAAAGTGTTTTCCGAATGTGTGGTGAGTGGTGACCTTAAGTGCAGTATTTGCAGAGCTCAAGCATCAACCATAGGCCAAGATCAAAGCCGTCACCGTCACAAAGGTCAGCATAGAGAGGCAGCGCGTGTAATGTGATGCACCAGAAAAGCTTCCTTGTTGGGTCATGAACCGAGCCCGAGCGGGTGGTTTCTTAAGACTTATTTCCCAATGTGAAAAAGGAATTGAGGCTTTGATTTGAGTTAAACAGAACATGCCAGGGGTAGCAGTCCTTCAGCGGCCGCAGGTGGCTACGTGACCGGCTGCAGGTCAGCCTGGAGCTGAGCCGAGCGCGAGGCAGGTGAGTTGTGACCTCAAGCTGCGCAGCCTGGAACTGAGCCGAGCGGAGGCAGGTGAGTTGTGACCTCAAGCTGCGCAACCACCACAACAGGAAAGACATGACAACGTAGAATTTCAGAAATTTGGGACAGTAAACCACATTTTCATTTACATCCTATTAAACCAAAAATCAAACATTTCACAACAAGTCACCAGGAGACTGTCGTGAAAGGAGGTAGCTGTTGAGCGGACTCCGAATCGGCAAACTATGGCTGAAAAGCATTACCATATATTCGATAAATTTCTGTCCGCCTATTTTGCCATTCACGTGCGGCGCTTTGCATCCGCGTTTATAACAATAAACATTTTTCTGATTGAGCTGCCCCGTGCACAGAGAACTAACGCTAATCGCCCTATGCCACCCGATCATAGATTTACATTCAACAAAAACAACTTAGTGCTAGATTATTCCAACGCTCTTGGGTGACGAAAACCAGAGCTGGTTCGCCCCTTCTCCTGTTTATTAAACACATACACATTGCTATCAATTTAAACCGGGCTTTTCCTAGCAAAATTGGCAAAACAGTGCAGGGTATTTTCCCTTTGGCCTAGGGCTACGGTTTTTTGTAGTTTAGAGACTTTGAATTTGGGAATAAACACCCCATCAACAACTAAACAAAAAACATTACCCTTTGGTCGGCGGCGCAGGGGTAAACAGCGCCCTTTGCCTGGCTGCTCCTACCCCGGCTCTTACAGACTAATCACCGATTTTTCATCGCAAGGTCGGGTTGAGGCACAGTGCCATTAGCTGCACTGCTTCTGCCTCGGCTCAGCTTGCTCTACCACGGCGTCGCGAGCGTCCGCTCAAGCCGGTAAGATTTCTGAATTAGCGAGCTGACACCGCTCCAAGTGTTGTAATAAATTGACGATGTGGTTGCGGCACCCTGGCATCGGCGGGCGCCTTAGGCGCACGCAGATGGTCGGGGGTTAGCTGATAGGGTCCCTCGGGCCACCTCGCGGCGCAGTTCCGGCGACCGCGGTGAAACGAGCGGCCGACATAACAGTAAATTAGGCGCCCTCACGGAAGTTAGGGCGCTCCGGGAGCGGGGGTACCACCTGAGGGTGGCCGAAACTAGAATTTAATTTGCATTATAACTAAACGTCGGAATAGGATCCGCTTGCTTTTTATAACGGGTTTAATACATAAAACCGGTTCTAACGTAACTTTCCTTTCGCACGGCCTAATTGCGGAAGGATCTCTCCCGCCCGGCATCAGATCTTAGAATTCGCCCGGTGAGCAAAAACAAAAAACAAAAAAATACGCGGACATGAACAGGTTTACGTATAGACAAATTTTTCGCAACATCAAACGGTAGTTATCAAGAAGGTAGTTGTCAGAAAACCTGCGGGTCCGCTTGGTACGCTGGAGTTTATCCTCGGTGATTTCAACGTAACCAAAACTTGAATTGTCCAGTGCCGTAAAGTATATTTTTAGCTTGCAATTTAGCCTTTTTAGAAAGTGATAAGGTTACCCTATATCCCTGGCAGGCGCCAGAATTACGTTACCTGCGGGGGCGATTCTGCCGCCCCCACCCCAGAATCTCGAGAACCGCTTTCGGCAATTTTGGATTGAGACGAACACCATTCGACATCGTCGTGACTTTTTTTGTATGGGCCGAAAATTTCTTTTTGTTTCATAAATGGGAGCAAGAGGAGTAAAAAAATACCGATTTTTTTGTGTTTTTTTATAAATGTAATTGCGGCCCAGATAGTGATTGACGATTGTGCATGCCCGAAACACTTTTTGAAGCTTTACGTAAATGGTCCTTAATATTAAAAAGGGACAAGTTAACAAAATTAAAAGCATAGGCGTACTACCGGGATAAATGGGGAATTTTCTGATAATATATGTGCTTGTTCCGGTAATTATTTTGGACGATAGTAACGTCAACATGTGGGCTTTATTGCTGGTAATTTGTAAAATAATAATAGCACAATGTAGGCGATCAAGGTTCACACGTGAGCGGGACCATGTGTGGAACGACCTTTATATACTTACTAAATATGAAGTTGGAGCTAATTTGAAACGAAGGATAATCGCTCTATTTTATGTACCTGAGTGCAGCCTGTGCACAAAAATATTTTGATATTCACAGAGGCTCATGTATGATGTATATAGTCAGTAAGATAGTTTATATGCGCTTGTATTACCAACGGGAGCAAACTACGAAGGAAGTATGCGCCGCACAACCGCATTCGAAACTACCTCCCCAAAACATGAGCCTGGAGCCGCCTCTGCTACACCGATTTTTTTTCTTCAAATTTTTGAAACAACTCGCGTCATTCAATTGTAGGAAAAGTACAAGGTTTCAAAACGCTAGGCGTAACGGTTTAGAAGCGGCAGGCGAAAAACTACAGGGGGCAGAATCTGCCCCCGCAGGGAATAGGGTTAAGGTGACACATACCGGAGTAAAAAAGCCCCTTTCAAAGTTCTCGGAATCTACATTGCTAGAGGAAAAACTGATGTGTTCTACAAAACAAGCAACATATGGTCAGTGAACTCAGAACCTGACAGCATATTGCAATCAATGTGCATCAGTTTGTTTCACAACCTGTGCTTCACATATTTTCCCACTTCTCTTGAACAGCAACAAAAAGCATCGATTAACATAAATTAGCATCCCATCCAAACAGCGATCACATTTGCAATTGGCATCAATCTTAGTTAATTCAACACTAGCGCATCTGACATAACATACAGCGTGTTACCCTCCCAGACGCGCCAAAAGTCTTCGACTTTATCCAACAGCGACGCGTTTACTCGAAACGGCTCAGAATTCCCTTCCACCGACACTGCCACTTAAAAGTTGCGAGGGCTGCTGGCCATCTGTGTGGCGGCCGGCCACTGGCGCCAGATGAGCATGACGGTATGACGCCACCACCCCCTGCCCTGACCCCCTCCCCTCCCTCGGGGGTCGATATTGGGCCTGAGGCCTCGCCCAGACGTGTCCCAGCGAACAGACGGCTCCGCCGCCGCCGGCCCCGTCTGTCCGTCCGTCTGTCTGCCAGCCCGTCTATAGCCAGACAGATGTCTGAGATGAGGCTCCAGGTCAATGGAATGTATCGGTCTTCGCACAGAGGCTCATACTGAGACCCGTCACCGAGGCTGTCACTGGGCCTGCTGGTCTACTGGTCACAGGGCTGCTGGTCCACTGGTCACTGGGCTGCTGGGGCCTGCGAAGGATTCCCTGCCATGTCAGGCTGCTACTTCGCTCTACTACCGGCCGTTCGTCAATGAATTTTCTCCCATGGACGGATCCATAACGACAAGCGATATTTAGAGGCTAAGTCCAAGAGCACATTAACACTTAAGGCTGAATTGTAAGAAATTGTTGGATTAAGCTTCTTGAAATCGATAGACGATACTATAATGTATTGAAAATTGATCACATTTTGCATATATCCTTCCTACCAAAATATATTTCAAGTTTAAGATGAAAAGTGTTCCACGCTTATAACGATCGGTACTCACAAGTATTTCGTAACGAATTCACTGTCGGAGCTAAAATCAGCCTGCCGATCGCGCATTGTTATTGATCTTAAAGGTAAGTCATATNGAGCGAGAGCGAGAGCGAGAGCGAGAGCGAGAGCGAGAGCGAGAGCGAGAGCGAGAGCGAGAGCGAACGACATTCAATAACCTTATCAAATTTGTCCAGGGAAACCTAATATTGTTATCCTCAGGGTCACCGATGACGTCACAGGTCACGTCAAATAAAAACATGTTTGACCGTGACATCGAAGTCTGGTGGTCGGCATTGTCGCGCAAAAATGCGATATTAAACGCCTAATAAGTTGGTAAACCGGTACAATTCGTGCATCTGACACTTCTAATTACCATTAAAAGCTAATTTTGACCTTTGGTCAGGTCAAGGTCATCAAAGGTCACGAGGTCAAACTGAAGATTACGGTCATTAGGAGTTGTAACACATGTTTATGGGTTCGTGTATCGATTAGAACGCGAAAAATGACATTAGAACATGTTTTTGTCATACACATTGGAGAAAAAAAAATGCAATTTTGACTTATTGTTATACAGTAAAGGAGATCGAATTTTGTCTTTGAAAGGTTGTAACTCAGTCATTTTTGAAGATATTGACTTCAAACTTGCTACCACCATATTTCATTGGGATCATCTCAATTATATATATGCCTTTTTTAAAATTGATATTTTTATAAATTTTAAAAAAAAAAATGTATTTTGGATTTTCTCAAAATTTTGAATTTCAGAAAATGTTCCAAATCCGAGATAGCATTTTGATAGCCAAAATTATTACCTTGTCGTTTTGGTTGTATGACAATTACTTTATCGTCAAAATTGTACTTTTGACAGCGTTTCCCGCAAACCCTCGTTTTTCAACAAAAAACGCAGAACATGACGTCACTCTGGCATCATTTACGGTTGACTCATCATAGCCTCATCTTTTTCCATCGGGCAGAATGTGTCAAATTGATGTGGAACAAGGTACTAAAAGTTTGGTGACAATACCTATCTTGGTTTAGGAGATATTGCAGAATAACGGGAGAGGGGCTATAAATAGCCCCCCCCAGTAACTCGCGGGTTAACAATCATAGGCGTAGGTACGGGGACAGGGTGGGGGGGGGCATGACCCTCTTTTTTAGGCTGGGGGATGATAATGATAACGGGCCCCCTCACTAATGAGTAATCTATCCCTCATCGATCACTTCTTTTGGTTTTAGATGAATACCTTGACGTTGGGAGAATAACTACTAATTCACGACCTTGCTTAGGGAAGAGGGACAGGGGCCAAATGCCCTACTTCTTAGCCTGGGTGGACACAATAACACTTCGTCCCCTCAGTTTTATGCGATTTCACTTTTTATCATTGGTATTTGTTCTAGATTAATGCTTTTAAAGTTGGGAGAATAACGCTGAATTCATAACCCCCAAATGTCATTATGCCATATCCTAAGCATAGCTCAGGGCCGGGGCCGGGAGGCCATGACCCCACGTTTTAGATCCAGGGCGCCAACATTGTTAACTGCACCCCCATTTGCGAGAGATTGATCCATTTTACATCGCTGATGTTGATTCGGTATGTGCGCCATAATTACAGTTGTTATAATTACACCTAATTTTTAACCCTCAATATCAAACCTCATAGGTGTAGAAGACATTGTAAGCAGGGGACCAAGGCCCCGTTTATTAGACTAGGAGTGGGGCCAACGATATGAACTTCTCCCCTTCTTTTGGTTCAATATCCGTCCGCCAGAGTGAAGTTCGCACCAGTGATTGTCATGGATCGGGGGCACCTGCATGGATGTCCACTGCCCACTCAATTCTCCCGATTGTCTGGGTTGGGTATGCATTTTTCGATTTTTCATGGGTACTGGGCGGGCATGGGTATGACAATTTTTAGTAATGCCGGTAAGCGTTATTTTTTACTTGACAACCAGATGCTTAACCAGGTAAATATGCTAATGAATGATATGGGAGTTGAAACACTTCAACAATAAACACTGGCAATTATATGAGAACAATACATAATGGTAAGTAATAGTAATGCAAGATTAAGAAATCTCAAATAATGTCCGATCTAGGAACTGACTCCAATATGACAATGTTGACCGAAAAAACTATTCGATGAAGGCCCCAATCCACGCACACCAGATGCATAGATATTATATCTCGTTAATTAGTATGCCAAGTAAAATGCTAGGAAATTATTGCAAATTTTGTGAAAATATTTATCTGCTTAATCTGAATGGTCCTGACCGGGCATGGGCCTCAATATTTTGAATTTTAATGGGTCTGAGCCTGGGCTTGGTGTTTGGGCTTCAGCTGGGCAGGGCTCGGGGTTTGGGCATCCATGACTATCTATGGTCCGCACTTCGCCGCGTACAGCTCAATCTGAAGAGCGCTAGACTAAAGATCTGCCCCACCCCCTCCCGGCAACATGAGTTCGAGTCGTTTCGGCACTCAATATTTTGCTCCTGGTAGGGATGAGCTGTGGCAGATGGCAGCGGTCGCCTTCAAGGTTGCAAATACAAATTACAAATACTGATTTTGCAAATACAAATTGTGCCAAAATGAACGGAAATAACATTTTCTTGAAAATGTGGATAACATGCTTTGAAATGTCAAGTTTTTGACCCTCCAAAATAATCTAAACCCAATTTGGGAAAGTTCCTTAAAAAAATATCCGAAGTATTCAACTGACGGAATACATAATTGAGGACAAAGCGTAGAAAACACACAAGCCTAATTTCAAAGGTCATGTTTGATTCATTTATGAATAGTTGCAAATTTCGCATATATTTTTGATAAATCTTATTGCGAACTTCCATTGACCGCCTTGCGCGTCTCGTTTCAACTATATGTTGAAGATAACGAGGCCCAGAATTTGCCCTCCCCATATATTCGGCTGAAGACCACCAGTGGAGCGCTGGTTAACCGTTATTATAAACGCTGAATTTACAACTATAAATGCCATTGCCTATTTGGGATACTCCTCAAACACTTAGCCAGAGAGAAACAGGAAATAATTTTACTTCTGGCCAGTGGCAGATCTACGTTAGGGCAATCAGGCAATCGCCCCACAAACTAAAAATTAGCAGGCAAACGCATATTTTGCCTCTCCAAAACCATTCTGGGAGGTTTAGATTTTGTTCCTGGAAGTCATGATTTTACTCCCCCGGTTAACGAATATATCGTGCTGACGACCCCAAAGCCCTCCCCCCACACCTCACTGACTATTCGCTCTGACGGCCCGACGCCACCCCCCCCCGTCAACAACTTTTTGCTGACGAGACGGACAGGAATATTTGTCTCCCAAACTCAAAACCTATATTCGCCACTGCGGCTGCCCCCCCCCCCACACTCACACACACTTCTAAAACATTCCTACGCCCAGTGCAACTATGAACTATATATGAATCGAACGAAAGCCACGTCTTTAATGGAAAATGAATCGAAACTATTTGAACCAGTCGTTATCAGCGTTAAAGGGATCATAAGACCTTCTCGAATGTCTTCTAATAATTATCGGGAGGATGGAAGCGATGCAACAATATTTATCGAACGTTATTAACCTACTTTTCACAAATTTAGTATATTAATAAAGCTATTTGATAAGCTTTGTTATTAATTACATTCAAATTATATCAGCACTAGCAATTCTGGTCCAAATGCAAAAGAAGAAAACATTTCGCTCTATAAATGGCAAAAGTGAGGGCATATATTTGGCGCTCTGAATACAATCAATGCAAAATGTAAGCACGTGGTGTAAACACACAGTGGCAAAACAAAGTTTAGTGGCAATCGCCGATCATCTGCGCTGCAATCGCGAAATGCTCACAACACAGCTTTCTAAATTATAAACAGACCAGGGACATCAATTCTGGATGTTAAAGCAGGACGATGCATACCGTCCATCACCGAATCAATCGCCTATAATACAAATGGTTTTCTAAGTCATTCATCTTACAACTGATTTCCATGACGGTGCCAAAGGAATTATGTCTGCATACATTTAATTGTTATTTTGAGGGCTTAGAATGGTCGGCCGGTGGTCATCCTTTCAACCTTCGGACCGGGGCGTTTGGAGTCCACTATTATTGGAATGATACGTGGATGCCCGAGTGATTAAGAATGACATATATCTGATTTGCATGAACTGAGTAATGTAACAACTAGTGATGAGCCAAATTTTTGCCTTTTTTCCACTTATTTGGGACCCATAATGATTGCAGGAGATACGGAAGAAAAAGGCACGGGTTGACGTGTTTTATTTCTACGACTCTGACCATGGCAGCTCGCCGACCAATTGGAACATAAGCGTAGAAACGCGGAGGGCCGCGGGGGCCATGGCCCCTTCACTTTTTGCCAATTTTGTGGTGCTAAAATAAACAATTTTACTTCGTTAAACAAATTCAAAGGCGCAATAGATTCGCGAAGACGAAAGCTCAAATCTGCATAGAAATCCTAAGTAGGGGGATTGAGTTCCCCTTAACCCGCGCCTCACTGGGCCTCTGCATTTCCTTCGCCCGACTGGGGGGGGGGTGTTTGAACACCCCCGTCTAACTCGGCTCTTATGGCACTTACAGCAAAACAAAAATCACTGTTCGAACCGTTATCAATAATCATTTCGAAACTATTTCAGACTTTTTTCGCTAACGTCAAAACTCAGGTCACCAGAGGTCAACAAAGGTCAAATTTTCCAGTTTTAGGACATCGCTCCAGAAACCCCCAAATATCTCGGAAACTATGCTATCTAGAAACAAACGTTCAAAGACAATTGCCAATTGAAATTTGAAATCGCACCCAGGTCCTCAAAATTGACCTCAGGTCAATAGTTTAGGCTCATTTAGGTCATTAAAGTCAAAAATGCTGACTTTGGCAAAACATATTTTCACGAATAACTTCTTACCTAACAAAGATAACGCAGTACTGTTTACGCCATCGTGTTTGTGTCGCCAAGGCGCTTTGAAATATGTCAAATTTGATAATGTTAGGATAATCAACTTAAGGATATTGTTAGGATATCAACTTTGATAATCAACTTAAAAGAATACCCTCTAGTCAAGGTCAAATGTGACCAAGTAGGTCATGTTGCAATATTCGTAGATGTGTCTTGACGGACAAACATCACTGGTGTAAAGTGTGCATTTTTCTATCTTTTTATGACCAGAGTTATGACGAAAAAGTGTTGGTGACCTCTGGATGACCTCAGATGACCCCGTAAGGTTCCCTGAGCAATAAACCTGCACTTGGAATCAACTATTAATATCCTATGATAACATATACAGAAGCAAATGGACTGATATCGTCGACAAAGAAAGCATTTGAATATTTCTCCATTGACTTATAATGAGGAGGTCGCAAAATTGACCCGACCTAAGGTCACCGATACCAAAAATTCGAGATACACATTTTGTAGATACTAATGACTTAATGAAATCCTCAAAGTTTCAAATTCTCACACACATAAATCCCCAAAGTTTGATATCGATCCCTTAGAAACTGTGGTCATGGCACGACCGCAAACGTTTTGGTAGGTAGGGTCCTTGACCTGACCAGGTGACCTGACCTAACCCGAACATGAAACTTTGGAATTTCTCAAAATGTGCGGAAAGAATCAGTGATAGTTTATGCCAATTTGGCGGCGCTAACCGCCGCCTTTTTTCGTTAATATCGAAAAAAAAAATAAAATATGGGGGTGTTCAAACATCACCCCGCCCCCCCCCCCAGTGGGCGCGGGTTAAAACGAGATCGAAGTTTCGCTGCCCCCCCCCCCCACACCTTTCGTCACGTTCCTACGCTACTGAATTGGAAGCACTTATTTGCGTGGAACGCAAACGAAGTTTGAATGTGATTGTTGGTATAACTTAGAGACATTTTCAAGCTTTATGACTAAAATCTGCAATATAACTTCGCCTCGTGTACCAAACTGCATTGTCCACCTCCAATAAAGTGGAAAAAGGTCTTATGATCCCATTAACGGTATAGTTACCCCGACCCATACCCCACTTGATGACCAGTATGACTCGTTACCTTCTCCTCCATTGCGCACACCGCAGTTCTCGGCTTCAAGTTATGCGGTACAGCATAACTTCAGGCGTTTACTACTAGTGCCATCTAGGGCCAAAAATATAAGTAGACACCCAGTTCTAGTTGAAAGCTGCGCGACACTTGAAACTTTGTACAATTCCGTTTAATAGGTTTAACAGTGTATTACAGCATTGCATTGCATTCATTCTCATTTATATTCCCTGGTCAGATGGTCAGCGAAAAGGGTCTTGCCTGATCATGTCCATCAACCAAAATAAACTCAAAAAGTACAAAACTTTTAGGACCGCAAAACCCTGGACATTAGTACGAAGCATTCGGATGTACAGTCATAAGCGTGGCCGACAAAAAATAGACGTTGCATTGATTCAACAGTTAAAACTTTAAGCTCCGAGAGCATTCTGCGTTTACTATGAGCAAAGTAAACTGCAGGTCTTGTGGCTTATCAGATGTTCATTCGGTCATTTGGACAAGGTAAAAGACATAAGTCTGACCCATCCTGGAATATGACGATACCACCTAGACAATTTAACAAGACGCTACGTCTACGTCTGAGACGTAGACTAGAATCTACTCTCTACAGTCAACGTGTAATAGAACGAGTACAACGAAGAGCAACAAGGCTTGTTCAAGATAGGTATTTGTTCCTTCTCTGCTAGGAACCGCATAAAGTCTCACAACTTTCGTCACTTTTATATGGAAAACGAAGAAAATATAAATGCATGTGCTAGGTCAGAAAGAACAAGCTTAACTGCGTTATGTGGCGGCATAGACGCATGTCTGAATGGAATAGTGAAGTCTAAACTTACGCCAAAATTTACATTACCAAAAAATCGCTACAGCAACACGCCACTCAATGAGTAAACAATAAACATGTGGTACCCCTGCCATACAAAACACACGTGCCTGTGGCAAAACAGGACTGAAAATAACAAGTTATTCACCCACCTATTTCAGCCGGCAGAATCTGGGGCCGCATTGCAGCGCCGCTCCCGTGATTTCCCAGCTTGCGTCGCCGAACTGTCGTCACCACGAAACGTTGGTGGTGAGCGGCAGCGTGTGCGTCGAGTCCGTCTCTGCGGCGCACGGCGCGCTGACCAGGGCTTCACTTACAGCGTCCCTCCCTGGCCGGCCCGACCGACATAAACTGGAGTCCGGCCCCGGGCCGGGGCTTCCAGGTGATCTTATTAGATGTGCGGTCGATGGCGTGTGTACCGCCCCGGGCAGCAGCGGGCACACCACACGCACACACCCACCGGTCACCAACTGTGCCCTGCAGCCGACATCAGAAGCGGCGTTAGAGGCACCCCCGGTCATAACCATGTGGCCTGCAGCCCGGACATTAGAGCGGACCGTTAGAAGGCACCGGTCCATGTGCCCTGAGCCGGACATTAGACGCGTGCGTTTAGAGGCAGCCGGTCACCACTTGTTCCGTCCAGCTGCGCCCGGACATTAGAGTCGGCTCCTAGGCACCGGCATAACTGTGCCCTCAGCCGGACATAGGCGCGTTAGAGGCACCGGTTCCTCAACTGTGCCTGCGCCGGACTTGAGCGCGTTAGAGGCACCGGTCACCAACTGTGCCCTGCAGCCGGACATTAGAGCGGCGTTAGAGGCAGCGTGTCAGCACGGAGCGGCTCGTCTTTTTGTGACGCTGATGTTGGCATCGTTGCATCCCGATCGGAAGTCAATGGGTGTCGCCTTTTTGGCGCCGTGCAGCCGCAGTTACCGCAGAATAAACAGGAACATTAATCGTGACAAAACACGGCAGGATTATATGCAACATTTTTAACCATACTGTAATTTCAAATCATGCCAATTTTTACCACAAAGTATTCCCTTGGAAATTGCATTTCCACACATTCCTTTATTGGCATGACGCAGGGGCGGATAGAGGGCGGCGGTGGGCGGCCGCCCCCCTCTGTGTCCGCCGCGCAGGGGGCGGCCGCCCCCCCCCCCCGTGTCCGCCGCGCCAAACGCGTGGAAGGGTCTAGTAAGCAGATCAGTTTCCGCGTCGAAGGCGCTGAAATAGGCCAGCTTACGGGGTTCAATATTTTGCTGCTGCACGGTTTGCTGCACGGTCAGATGCCATCCCTTTAACATGGCCATGTGTCGCCCCCTAGCCATATGCTGCCCTATGGCCAGACCATGACGGCGCCCCTCCGGTCAGTGTCGGCGCCCCGGCTAATAACGGCGCCCCTCTGACCAGTGACTTTGAAATATGTCAAAAATATCTCTCTGGCCAGTGACGGCGCCGCACCGGAAAATGACGGCGCCCCTCCGCTCGGTGACTGCACCCCTCCAGCCAATGATGGCGTCCCTCCGGCCAGTAACAGCGCCCCTCTGGCCAGTGACGTCGTCCCTCTGGCCAGTGACAGCGTCCCCTTCGGCTAGTGACGGTGCCTATCTGACCAGTGATGACACTTCTGCCAGTGATGGCACTCTTGCGCCCAGTGACGGCAGCCCTGTGACCATACTTACATTTTTATCATACTTAACACCGGTATTCTTACATTTGAGAGTGCCTGCAAAATAATTAATTATAATTTGCTCTAATACATTTATAATTTAAGAAAATGCAAACTACTAATGAGTAGGCATATGCATTTTTGCAGGATATGTGTTATTATTAATATCATTTGGCGCCTCTGTAGGCCCATGACGGCAAAAATGCAGCCTCATCGGAAAACAAATCCTAGATCCGCCACTCATGTTTGAAGATACGGCGCCCCAATTTCCCGGAAAAATGAGCCCCAGTTCCCGGAAAAATGCGCCCTATTCCCCAAAAATGCACCCCTATGCCCTGTCGCCCCCTTCCAAAAATCCTGGATCCGCCCCTGGCATGACGGGCGTCATCTCTTGTTTTTACAGTTATCTATGTACGTCTTTTCCGCTTCGCCTTTCGTCACATGATGGTTTAACTACTTCCAGGAGAAAAGCAAAAAACAGGCAGGTAAGCGTGATTTATTGTGTATTATTGCACATATATTGATTGTCAAATGCTTGAAAAACGAAATAGACGTTGGAAACTCTTATGTGATAACGTTTCTAACGTTATATAGGTCTAAATAGTTCCATCCACAAATCAGCGGTGACTAGGCACAAATCAAACTAACGTCTACGTCCGTAAACGGAGAATTAAACATGCATCTGTAAACAAACATCATTTTGTGTAACCGACCAGTTTTACTCGAGTCTTCATATCAGGTCAAGCCACATATATCAGAAGAAAAAACTAACAATTAACTATCACATTGGGATATAAGCCACTACAATGCGCGCATGTGTGTGCGTGGTTGACTGACACAGAAGCGCATCCACATGATCGTTCACATGACCCATATGGGTCCTGTAGACGACCAATTTGGTTAATCGAAAATCAACCCGCTGTATGTACGTGATCCAATAAATCAACTTTCCACCTCGGATCGACAATCGATCTAGACCATCGATTTAATCAATGCGCCACTTCTACGCCAGCGGGAAAGCATACATCGAACTCGGCAAACAGCGTGATTTGGTGCGTACCATTGGACGGAATGCGTGACAAGGTAGACTAGTGTCAGCGAGAAGCGATCACAGTGAGATCCTGATGAGGCCACAGTGAGATCTGCGTGGCACACTGTGCTCTAACAGTGTCCAGGACAGCCACTCACAGGGGACCGGCTGAGGGACAGAGCGAGGTGGGCAGACGGGAAGAGGGGGATCAGGGGGACAGTCGGGAATCGGGATCCGCGTGTGAAGGGACCAGGGATGGGGATAACAGCTGATGGATCAGTTCGGTGCCCTCTTCTCCACAGGAGGAGAGGAGGGAGAGGCTATGATGGAGCTGTTTTATAGTAGCGGAAGAAGAGGGACGTCGGAGTCACAGAGAGGGCAGGGGAACGGGCAGCGATGAGGCGCTCTACTGCAGCGGAGGGCAGTCAGAGTGCTCGAACTGACGCGGCATCACCATGTGACTGGTCTTCTCTGCCTCTGTCCGCAGGTACTCCAGCACGTTGTTCACCCGCGACTCGGCCACCTGCAAGCAGCACGCCGACTCAACTGACACGGCTACCAGAGCTGTGCTATCCCGGCGCAATGAAGCAGCTGAGGTAGTCCGAACATAAGTGGGCTTATGGCGGGTCAGGTCAATCAGAATCTACAACACGATTGAAACATTCTTCTCGCTCCAAGTGCAACCGCCCCGGCTGCCGCATGTACCGATGATACGGCTAGCTGTTGCACCCACCCGAGTTCAACACAGCTCTCCCAAACCACATGATGTCGCTTACCGGCCGCTATGGCGCCGGCGGCTTGCTGTCCTCAGCTTCAAACACCGAGAGCGACAGCCGACCGGACCAGAGCCATAGGGCGGGCGTAGTACGGCACCCACTACTCGGTTTGTGTTCAGTGTCAGATATAACAAACCAGACACTGGATACATAAAGACTTTGATGGTGACGACGGGGATCGCCTTTTTAAAATAAAACTGGCGTTTAGTATATCCTTTTCGGTCCAAATACATATTAAATTGTGTACTTCTTAAATAACTTGCCCATCGCCTGTGGAGCTGGCTGTATTGGACTCACGGATCCGTCAGCGGTGGCCAGGTACGTGTAGATGCGTTCGAATGTGGCGTACGGTATGGCAGCACTACCACCGGCAGGCTCCGAAGTGATGATCTCACACACCATACGCATGGTGCCCGTCAGGTCCTGGCAGCACCGCACACCGGCACACGTCACAAGCAATGGAAGAAAACAACAACAACAACGTCCGTCAAAAACAGTTCCTTCTCCGTCGTTGTAAAACATAGGAGAGAATCGTTGGCTGGTTTATTGTTAATAAATATTACACATAAATAAGCAATCAACTCAACAGGTAATACCCCATGACGGGTGCAGTCAGTTGTTTATGTTTACCTATTTATGTTGATGCGTTAACAAACATTTTCTTCCGGAGATAACACGGAAGCGGGATAATGATGACCGCTCACTGGCGTATCCAGGGGGGGGGGGGCATCAGGGGCAAATGCCCCCCGGCAGGAATCTGGGGGGGGACATTCAACACAAGTATGCCCCGCGCGTTCCCTGCTGAGCGTGAAAAACAATGATCTTAGGAGAACACTGGACAAGTAATAAAAAAAACATCGGAAAAGATAACAATTTATCGTAAAAATAGCCTAAGCGGCAGTCAAAATCCTGCTATTCACAGTCAAAAACTGAAAAATTTCGCGGCCAAACACAATTTTAGCAATTGCTTACACAAATTACGAAAATTGACAAATTAATTCCATGAAAAGTCTGACAAAGACTCTCCTTGGCGGTAATTGTTAAGCTAGCTAGCCTGCCGGGTTCCGAAAAAGGCGACGCAAACGCAAGGACGCGGACATCGGCACCCGGAAGCTGCCCCAGCGGTGCCACTGCCCAAGGCTTTCTGGACCAAAGAGCTAATAGTGGGGACCAGACCACGACTATCTGCCAAAGTAATATTCCATCACGCTTCTCCAGATCCACAGGGACCATTTATGTGCAGAAAAGTATTTCTGCCTCAGTCTTGCTGCATTCAAACCATTTGCACTATTACAAGAACTGGCAATAGTGCAAATGGTTTGAAAGCAGCACGACTGAGGCAGAAAGACCTTTCCGCACATACGTTGGAATTGGAACAACTTTGGAACCAAACAATAAACAACGGTGTTTGTTACCGGTACAGTACAGTTTTGGTACAGTAAGGTACAGTTATTACCAGTAAAGCACCGTAGTTGGCGATGAACGAGCGAACGAGCAGGAAATGTATGGTGAACTTAAACTCAATCGGGCAAGTAGTTTCTGAGACACAAAAAAAGGTGTGCAAATGCGCATGTGGAGAGGCACCCATCCCTGACACGTGGAAAAGTGGTGGCTAAGAGGTCCCTAACCACACACCAAATTTGAACACAATCGGCTCAGCCGTTCCTGAGATATAAAATAGGGGTGTGCACGTGCGCACGTGCAGAGGCACCATACCCTTGACTTGACGCGGCGGCTGAGGGGTCCCTAACCAGTAACCACACACCAAATTGGAACACAATCGGTTCAGCCATTTCTGAGATATATAATAGGGGTGTGCAGTGTGCGCACGTGCAAGGGCACCCCACCCCTGACTAGTGTAAAAGCGGCGGCTGAGGGGTTCTTAGCCACATACCAAACTTGAACACAATCAGCCCAGCCGTTGTATAGTTTTTGCGACAAAACACCTTTCAACACCCCTCACGCGGCACGCGCCACGCGCAGTGGCAGTCACCCACATGAGTCGGGGGCGACGGTTAAAAAAAGGATTTATTGATTGGGGCTGCTCAGCAAAGAAGAATGCTTGTCAATCGGACTGCGGTTGCAGAGATATGAGCTTTCTCAGAAGCGTCGCCACGGGTTGGGTTGGGCCGCTCATTTTTTTTCATATACCACGTAAAGACGACGAGCGCTTCGCGCTCCGCTCGTCTTTACGTGGTATATTCGGAAAAAATAGAATTATGAAGCGGCCCAACCCACCGACCCGACCCAACCCGTGCGAACGCTTATTGAGAAGCTTATATCTTTGCAACCGCACGTCCGATTGACAAAACGGTCCTTCTTTAGTGAGTAGCCCCATCCAATCATCCTCATTTTTACCAGTGCCCGATTCATATGAGTGACTACCACTGGCGTGGCGAGTGCCCGTGAGGGTGGTGTTGAAGGTGTTTTGTCGCAAAAAACTCCGCAACGGCTTGGCTGAATTGTGTTCGATTTGTGTGTGGTTTGAGACCACACCACTGGCAATGTTTGCACAGGTCAATACCTCTGGGTCACATTGCATCGTGCGACGTGCACCCCTGTTCCGTCCACGAAATTACCTATACAACATCGTTGGCAATACCGGACTATATCTCGGCAACCAAATCGCAAAGAACACAAAAATCAAACACAGATGTGTAGAAAACGATCCGCCAAGCGTAATGCACTAGTGTCGATCAGCGGCACGTGGTACGGTGCAAATTTACTGGCTAACAAGCGCAATTCATGGGTTTATGACGTCCTTTCACATTGTAAATCAATGCTCGCAACCTAATGGGACGTGCAGCGATGAAATAAACACCACTGTGTAGACCAATGTAGCCCGGCTCTAAAATCAATGCAAAAAATAGGGTTTTAGTGCATAATTTCGCTGTTAAAATCCACTGCTGTAATATTTACATTGCCCGATTTTATCATATTTCCTTCATTACACCGCCGTAGCATCAAAACCAAAGGTTGCTAAACGATAAAAATTATGCTGCTGTATAGCGCAATCAAATCCATATAATACCCACCCAAAATATATTTTTGCCTACAAACATGAAGCTTATAATTGCAAATTAAAAATAAAACTGCAAACCTATTTAGTTCAAAGTATCCGGATTTAGTTTGGATCTATTTGCAACGGCAAGACAACACATAGCGAAAATAATTTAAAAGCATGCTTTGCACAAAACGAACCTCCGTTGGGCGGGTGATAATTTGACGCGGATTTATTCGGACTCGCTCGTCCTGCGCCGTTTAAGGCGTCTTACTGGTATTAACCATTGAGTGCTGACTGCCACCGGTCATCGTGATTTACAACCCGAGGCCAAGGCTGATGTGTATACAAACTATCTTAATTTCAATATTTGTCATCATACCGAACGTGCAACCAGGAAAAGGGTTACCTGAGGCTTGGCTTCCAATTACGGTCTGGTTCAAATATGAAAATGTTGTTTTCCACACCCAAAAATTAAAAAATAAATCACGCCGCTCGCCGCGTCCCACATCGTCGTCATAACGAAGCCATCGTCATCGTCTTCGTTCGTCGAAACCGGGGGGGGGGGGGGGGGGTCCAACGTCGTATGGTAAGCACGGGCGTGACTTCTCGTACTGCCTCATTAGGGTTACATGTTAAAAAGGCCAACTTTTCAAGCCAAGTTTTCGAGACTTTCTTCAAGGAAATATATCAAAGTTGCATCATAGAAATAAAGGTTGAGCGTATTTATTTCTATTTGGGGGATCAAAATGTCAAGCCCAACCAACGGTTCTCGAGTTATTAGCCAAAGTTGCAATCGCGCCGCCCCCGACTACTATTTGTAGTAACCAAGATGGCCCGCCGTCAATAAGAACAATCGGCAAAATGGAGGTCGCAGGGACACATGCTTACCATTACGCTGATATATGAAGTTGTGATCGAAACAAAAGCGCCATACATGTCGCAAGTACGATGCAGCCATATCCTGGTGTATTATTCTAGTGTATTTAGTGCATTTCTGTATTGCTAGTGTATAGAGTATTGTAGTATATTTCTGTACAGTGTATTGTAGTGTATTTCTAGTGTATACCAAAAAGAACTTTGGAGTACCCAGTGTATAGTGCCCTGGTCGTAACACTGAATTGAATTATTCGCATTTTAAGCCTCTTATTCTCTTCGAGACCCGTCGCCTATATTTCTGGGTTTATCAGACAAACCCGAAGAAAAATCGTGCGCGACGCTAATAACTCAATACCTACTATAACATGGAAATCCGCATTAAATATGTTGCAAAGGCTTAAATACACGCAGACAAAATGGGACATATTTTTTCGTCATTTCAGCAGAAATCCAATCAAGAATTATCGGTAAAGCCCCTGCGAGTTGGTATGATATAAATGTTATTATTACTCATATGCGTATATGCTACGGAATATCGCGTTTTGTGCGAGTGTTTTTTTTTTCTCCGAACAAATATTTTATCCCGATTTTTTGACTCCCGAAAAAATCGTGTCCCGAAAAAGGGCATTTTTTAAGCTCGAATATCAAAATAAGGTGACCAGCCCTGATCCGATGAAAAAGAAACTGTCACCTTTTTGCCATAAAAAATGTCCCCCCCCCACCACCACGGAGAGAGTCTAGATCCGCCAGTGAGACCGCTTATTGTTAATATTGGACGTGCATGCAGTTCCCGTTCATTTTCTTCGCTAAGTGTCCACCAAACCAATAATGTAAAATGCCTTACATACAGTACAGGTAAATGGTATGCTGCAGTCTGTAGGCCGGTTAGCTCAGCTTCAGCTGCCTGGAGGCTGGAACGTCGTGCAGAAGACATGACTGTCCTGCTTTCCCCCTCCCCCTAAAACATAACTATGTGTCTGCCCTTATTACACTACAATTTTTACTTCGCAATATTTGTTTAACTTTTAAACCAGAAAATCGAGTAATCCGTATATCGTCAGGATGGCCGAGCGGTCTAAGGCGCTGCGTTCAGGTCGCAGTCTGGTTCTCCAGGCGTGGGTTCGAATCCCACTTCTGACATAACTTTTACGCTATTTTCGCTGGCAATCACACTTTCCGCGTATTACGCTCATCCTTAGCAGGCAGTGCAAACTTGTAATTGCTCAACATTTTCTTAGTCGAATCAAGTCTGACTCAACAGCCGAAGAACTGAATAAAGTCTTGCCTCAAGTGCTGTTCAACAGCAAGAAAAAGAAAAAGAGAGAGAAAAAAATGAATCGAATCGACTCGACTCTTGACTCAAGAAATGTTTATGAAAAATGAATCAACTCACTCGACTCTTAAATCATCGACTCGACTCAAAAATATATTTGAGTCGACGCAATTTGACCCATAGGTTTCATTATTACTTAATGTTGACGCGTGACGCGTAGAGGGGGCTGGTGGGGGAAATTCGTTGGGTTTGTGTCAGATAAACCGCATTCTATCTAGTGAAAATTGGTTTGCTTAGGCGCTTTTGGGAACGCATGGGACATGGGTAGTTTCAGGACGGTTTTGTTGTATCTTAGTGGAAATAGTTCACCTTCAACGTGAGTTTTGAACTGATATAGCAGTTTTGTAGTCCGTGTTGAAAAAACCCATCTGCAAGCTTTCTGGGCTGAAAAGGCTCTCCAGCCGAATATATTTGAATTTTGTGTCGAAGGAATGTGGGCCATAAATAAAGAATGTCAAGAATGTGGGCCATAAATACTCCTGGGCAGAGGCTCTACCTAGTCAGCTTGCAGCTGGAGTTGGGCGTCTGTGCTAGCAAGCGAACCAACGGGCGTGGGCAAAATGCCCCTTTAGCTATGTCCCTGTTGCATTTGACTCACATTTGTTTGAGTCGACTCAAGTATGACTCACAACCGAAGAACTGACTCAACTCTTGACTCAAGTTCTGTTTTAAACAGATTTAATCGACTCGACTCTTGACTTAAGTCCAGCTTTTAAAAATTGAGTCGACTCAACTCATGACTCATCCAAAAATGTCTGACTCATCAGTTGATTCATGACTCAACTCTGAGTCAGTTACAAGCCTGACGCAGTTAATTATTAGTTTTAAAAAGCAAGTATTCCAAAAAGCCACTCTTGTAGACAAACATCCACTTAAAGAGGCGCGATTTCTTTTCAATTTTTAAGTGGTATGTATTTCACAAAACGTTTTTATCCTGCAAGTCATCAGTCAAACTCCAAATAAATACCAAACAATATACAGACCAAAGGGCTAAAAACGCTCAATGAGCATTCAGAAACGTTCTTATCTACTCAACCAATACCACAGTTTAGTAGAATACCGATAAGCCGGTGCAAAAGGGCATGAGCAATAATTAACCTGTAATCTTATGATCGAAGTCAACCTGTCCTTTCCACTTAGACGGCTACGAAACTAGATTTGAAACCCTTCCCTGCTAGGAGGTTCTCTAAAATTATTCCTGACCATAGCTGAAAGTACCGGCTAGTGTTTCTGGAATGTCTGTGCACTGACAAATAGTCACGATCGTCATTTGGCTCATCCCAGCCACGGATCATAATCCGTGTCGGCCTGCAGAGCGGTAATATAGATGGCGCTGCACGGTCAGCTCCGTAATCATCACCCACCTTCTCCAGTGTACCGGCGGAGAGAGCCAGGAACTGCAGCCAGTCGATCTGCTCCTCATCGAACCCGCCGGCCAGCAGCAGGTCGTCCAGCGCCATACGCAACAGGCACAGCGACTGCCACACGTCCCGGATGTCCTCAGCCGTCACCACACGGCGCTCCTCAAACTGCACACGGAGACACGACACACAGCACGTGTGTCAGAAACACGACTACTGAAGACTACTGAAGACTACTGAAGCTGAAATGATGCTGAAACACTACACGACGGCCCTCATACTACCGATGCAAAACACACTATCAGTATATAAATAAACTGCCGGAGAGCACAAAACGGCCCGTCGCAACTCGCAGACGACTGAAATACAACATAATAGTCCTCAAATTGCCGGTAAACACAAATTGACGTTCTAAGACTGTTGAAGGAAATAGTTAACCTTTTTTCAAACACGATAATGATTATATTTTGAAATACAACTTCTTTTCATATTGTCAAAAATAGACATACAACGCGCCGATTCGGGAGAGAAGGACGTACATAATTAAGTTTATCAAAACTGTATACGTACTCTCTGCGCCAGGGCCTAACGTCAAACGAAAGAGTCGAATGGCTCAGCCAATCAGATTCGAAAGAAGTCGCGTAAGATAGACTCGCCAAATCCTTGCTTGTGACGTCAAAGTAACGTCAGTCTTTGTTTTCTTTGTATTTTCTATAAACAATAGCACTTGACGTGACGTCATTACAATGCAAATGCATAATGTCAACCTTGTCCGCTGTCGCTTCGTGACTGTACCTAGTAATCTAGTATAAAGGGCATTGCGAACCGATCGTTGGTTCGCTTGCTAGCACAGACACCCAACTCCAGCTGCAAGCTGACTGTAGAGCCTCTGCCCAGGAGTATTTATAGCCCACATTCTTGACATTCTTTATTTATGGGCCCACATTCCTTCGACAAAAAGTCAAATATATTCGGCTGGAGAGCCTTTTCAGCCCAGAACACCTGCAGATGAGGGTTTTTCAACACGGTCTACAAAACTGTTATCGCAGTTCAAAACCCATGTTGAAGGTGAACTATTTCCTTTAAGATACAACAAAACCGTCCTCAAACTACCCATGTACAAAAGCGTTCCCAAACTATGCCCCGATATAGCATGCAGTGCTGAGTGATCCGTCAACTGTCGGTAAGTCCCCCGTAGCCTTCATCGCCACATAGCCGGCAGAAGCCGATCACTGCAGAGACACATCATAAGGGGTCCTGAAACTGCCGGCCTTCAAGATAGGCAGCGCGTCTACTCGAATATCGACCTTTTCACCGTTTTCCATTGAATCCTCTTTCCTGATTGTAATGGTGTGATTGCCTGATATGTGTAAGTGTCTGATGTGCCTGCTGTGCCTCCTGTGTCACTCCTGAATCTGATTGCTGTGTAGTGTGTATGTACCTGACTGTGCAGCGCACGGAGATAACCCTGCGTCAGCCCGTTCATCGTGGCCGGCGGCGGCGGAAACTCGAGGCGCTGCTTCATCGGAGGACGCTCCCCATTAGCCAGCGCCAGAAAATAGGCGGCCGACCAGCGCACCAGGTCGCGGGGCTGCGTTCGGATCGCCGCCTTCGTGTACTGCTTCAGAATATCCGGAAACGCCGGCGGCACTTTGATTTGCTGCGAGCAGTACATCGGCTCCGGCAGAGGCGACATCGTGATTCAGCCCGAGGATGTGATTTATGGCTGTCAGGAAAGTAAGAAGGTCGTCAGGCACGTAGTCGGAGTTTTCTCAAGGGGTGGGGGAACATCGGTACAAAAATGTTCCCCAGCCATATGTTGTTGGCCGGGGTAGAGGGTAGGGTCGGGTCGTCAGAAAATCACATTCCATCCAGTGAAAATTTATTTTCGCTCAGGGGGCCATGGCCCCCGTGCCCACCCCCTTCCACACGGTCCTTGGCTACGTCCCTGAAGGTTGTTAGTAGGTATATCAATATTAGCACAGCACACGTACGCTGAAGTGTCGAGACTCCACACGACAGGGGTGGATCCACGATTTTTTTTTCAAAGGGGGAGGAGGGCAGGGCATAGGGGCGCATTTTTCGGGGAACAGGGGCGCATTTTTCGGAGAACTGGGGCGCATTTTTCCGGGAACTGGGGCTCATTTTTTCCGGGAAATTGGGGCGCCGTATCTTCAAACATGAGGGGCGGATCTAGGACTTGTTTTCGTTTAGGCTGCATTTTTGCCGTCATGGGCCTACAGGGGCGCCACATTTTAATTAATAACAACAAAAATCCTGCAAAATGCAAATTTCCCTAAGCCTACTCATCAGTAGTTTGTATTTTCTAAAAATATAAACTTATTTAAACAAATTATAATGAATTATTCTGAAGGCACTGCAAATGTAAGTACGCCGGTGTTAAGTATGGTAAAAATGTAAGTATGGTCACAGGGCTGCTGACACTGGGCGCAAGAGTGCCACCACTGGCAGGAGAAGTGTCATCACTGGCATGGGTGTAACTTTTTTGCAAATGGGGGTTGTAGCTAGAAACCCATTTTTTTAAATTTAACACTACGCCTTTGACGAGTCCGCCCCTGTAGCTCAGTGGGAGAGCGCTGGTCTTCTGACCTATCTGCAGTGGAGGTAAAGCAGGGCCTGGAAAGTTCGAGCTCGCTTCGGCGCTCGCTAATTTTGCTCACTGACGTGGGATGCCCTGCGAGGCCCAGGTGGACAGCAGTCACACTTCAAGCCAGGTGATTGTCAGCGAGGAGCGGGGCGGACCTCTCCAGTATGTAGGCACGTAAAACTTTCTCTCTAAATTCTGCCGACCAAACAGGAATTGCAACATCTGGGGGTGAAGTGAGGTCAGGAGCGCAGGCGCAACAAGCTCTGCGTTTAGCGCCGGGTTCTTGACCCGGGGGGGAAAACCATCCTTACCACGAAGCATTCGCGACTAAATTTATTTTTTTAAAAAGGGTACAAATGGGCTCTTGACAACTAAGTTGCAGCGTGCAACCCAATTGATTATTCAAAAAGCGCTTCATTTTCCGGTGGGTCGGACCCCGTCACGAATGGCCGCGGTCACTAGTGCGAGGACGAGCACTTGCGGATCCAGGAAAGTGTCGTTGTTTACAGGTTGTTTTGTCTTGTCTGGAGGTTTATCTGGGTTGGGGGCAAATCCAAAAATGTATCGCATAATCTAAACTCAGCGATTTTCGCTCGGCCTATGTATCAATAAACTAGTTTAAAACAAACTTCTCTAGTAAAAAGTTGCTTAAGTTTTACGACAAGCTCAGGAAAGCTGTTCAAATTTGCGCGCATTTTGGGGTGGTTTGGGGAGGGCCATTTTGCCGCCTTGCAACCCCCCTGGATCGCCCTTTGATCAGAGACGGCGCACGTCACTGGTCAGAGGGGCGCCGTCCACTGGGTCCAGAGGGGCGCCGTCACTGGCCATGTAGGTGGCGGCCGTCACTTTAATGTGCGACAGTGCTGCCGTTTAGCTGGCCGAAGGGCGCCGTCACTGGCAAGGGGCCCGTCATTGAAACCGGGGCCCCCACTGACCGGAGAGGCGCCGTCACGTCTGCCATAGGGCGTATATGCTAGGGGCGACACGAGGTGCGATGATATAAGTCGGCATGGGCATTCTGACCGGCAGCAAACGTTCAATATAACCCGTAAGCAAGCCTTAAATTTCGCTCGCCTTCGGCGCCCGCGAAACTCGGCTTTGTTACGAGACCCATACGCGCCTTCGGCGGACACAGGGGGGGGGGGCGGCCCAAGGCTATATAAACCGGGCGGCCCCACCGCCCCCTGTATCCACCCCTGCCACATGAGATGGGGGGGGGGGTGAAGAGAGGTAAGAGAATGCCGGACAAGCGGGAGTTCATCGATGTCCTCACCCTGACCAAGGTCTGTATAAATGCTCTGACCATGGCCGACGTCTCTCCTGGCAGACACTAGTAGATCTTAAGAGAGTGGGCTAGGGATGAAATAAAAATGTGGGAAGCAGGGACGTAGCTTCTCCATAACAGTTGGGGCGGGGGGGGGACTGAGCTGGGAAAAGTCACTTACAATACAAAATATATATATATATATACCAGATTTGACCCACTTTCTCAAAAAAGTTGTAAGGGGGGTGCTGTCGGCTGAAGCTCCCTTATTGTTATAGCTGAATAGGACTGTTCACTGTATCTAAATAATATACTGTAATAGCTGATTACAGATCCCTGGATGGAAGGTAGATAGAAGAGGGAAAAGGATGGACATGCAAGAGGAAAAGTTAATGTCTTAGACTATACTGATACTGAATTACTGATCCAAACAAAATACAAGTAAAACCCGAGGCTGAGGCGTCCGCCGTCGGCGGCGAAGAGGCTCGTCTTCTAGTCCTTGGGACTTAGGTTATTGACCTTGTCTTACGCACAACAGATGAAAATCAAAGACAATCGGAGCTCGAACTCCCAACTTCAACAACAGTTCAACTCAACCCCCTCCTGAAGTTCGAACACTCACCCCTCTCCTGCTCAGTTTCGTGACTCGGCTCGTTCCTCTGTCTGCTTCAGATTTCCAGCAAGGTATTTGTTTACATTCAAGGATGGACGAAAGATCACCTACTGAAGGGAAAAGTTGGCTGTTTGTGAGTGACGAATAATTTTTGTGTTGTAAGAATGAAATATAAATTATAATAATAAATCCGTTGACACAAGAAATAAAATCACATACTGTTAAACATTTATTTGCATTACTTGTGTTTGTTTGATAAATTATTGTGCATATTAAAAGAAACGTAATTTTTAACTCTCGCTTACTTGATATTTAACAGAAAACGCAGACAGATCTTCGACCAATCACAAAANCGCATACAATATCAAACAAGCTACTATGGAACAGATGCCTATATTCAGCTATCTTACGGCGTTTGTGGCGCAACTAGCCGATTCGCGCAACTCCCAACAGAACTTTTCAATACAATCCCTCAGCCTGAGGTTTTTGTGTATTTCAATTTGTGTAGTCCGGCTATTGAGTCTTGACTCTTGGGTGTTCTTTTCTGTGAACTGTGACTCCCTACAGCAACATATTGGTATGTCATTGGAACATAATTGGTGTTTTTTTTACAAAATTATATTGCATACTGTATTTATTACTGATACTGCGATTTATTTTTTACATTGACATCGAGGTCAGTTGAAGCTGGGCAAACTGCAGGAAGGCAATTCAAAATTAAAATAGATCGACAAAATTGTTATATTTGTATGCACATATTTGGGCATACATGCAATACCAAACTTTGAGACGGTATCGACGATCGTCATACCATTAGTCATTAGTTAATCCCTATAATATACCCACTAATCGATACAAAATATCACATTTAGTAACTATGGGTGTCTTCTTTGATACATTATGCACTATAACTTATGATAATTTCAATAATGAATATATCACTGCTTCCTTGCGCCATCTGTTGCCTAACTTTGTGTACGCAACACCTGACAATCCCAATAATTTGTTGGCATAAATATAGTGTTCCTCTTATACCCTTCATTTTAGGGGGACATTGGGAAACCATGGTTTTTTGGTATAGGGAAGTGAGAAAAAGGGGTTATTGGATGGGATAAAGACATTCAATTGAATGTTTTGATATAAAAAGCAAACATCGCTACTCAATTGAAGCAGCGGTATTAGTTAGAGCTGCAGTATTATACAGACAACCTCCATTTTTCCATAACCCACACCCAGCTATACCTGACTTGCTAATCCCTAACCACACAGGGCGAGTATGAAAAAACTGAAGGCTGCAGGCCAACGTGCAGAGCGCATACAGCGTTACACTAATCCTCCTGACCCTGAAACTGAAGGCCGAGGCCACAATCACTTTTACCCGGCCAAACCAACTTAAACTTGGTTATTTCCATAATGGTCAGCAACAAAAGGAATGTTTTGTCTTGTGACATCACAGGACCTTTGCTTTCAGACTTATGAAAAGTTCATATTGGTTGTTGTTGTTCTTCCAATCAAGTTTCAGCATGACATGGTTCCTTTGATATCATCATTTGCTCTTGATCTTATCAAATAGACTAATGAGAAATGCAAAGGTCACTGTATATAAGCATGAACCTTGATAAGAGGTGGTTAGTGGTCATCCTCAAAGTAAGGCGTGTTCGTGGTCACTGGTCATCCAGATTGCAAAGTGTGGCACAGGAGTTGACAAGGTGCACCAGCCCATGACAAAAATCTGCACCAACCCAGACCAAGCAGGCCAAAAATCTGCACCAGACCAGCCAAAGATCCACACCATTTACACCAACCCATCTAAACCAGTAAAACGCCTTTATTGGGTCTGAAACTGAGAGGACATATTTTATCCAGTGCTAGTTCTTAATGTGAAAAAGCATGTAAAGCTTTGTTTAACCCTTGCCCTATGGGGGCTTTTCTCACCTTTGCCCTACAGGGGGGGGGGGTCCTAAAAAAACCATCCCCTGCTAACTTCCAAACCAAGCAACATAGTGCAATGCGATACAAAAGGATATTGCCTGTAATGTGAGGAATCTAACGGTACCTAAATTTTAGGTTTCAGGTCAATGGGTGACCTTCCAGGACAAGTGAATGACCCAAAATGATGCATCACTCCATCAAAATGAGAGATATTGATTTGCAATTTTGTTTGAGTATTTTCTTTCTCAGTTCTCTCACATATATTCCGTTTTTTAACAGCTTTGAAAATTTTGATTTTATAGATATTTTTTTTCTTCAATTTTTTTATTTTATTATTTTTGTGGTAAAAAAATGAAATGTAAAATTGTAATTTTTAAGACAATGCCATTTGATATCTTTGCTGCAAACTCTTTTTTCTACTATTTTTCCATATTTATCATTTTTCCACATGCATGACGTCACTAAAACGTCATTTTTGCCTAAAATTCTCAACCAATTTTAATGAAAAAATGCAGCATACGTATATTGTTGTGCAGTTAGCTAATACAAATTGCAGCAAGATCAGTTACATTTGTAAACAGTTATGCAAGAAACACCTCAGGGGGTCGCTTTAGGACCCCCCCCCCATAGGGCGAAGATTAAGTCAATCTGCCCCGTGCGACTATTGCCCGCAGCGCAGCATTGGCACCGAACCATTACGGGTCTGCACCGCACCCTACCAAGTCTTCACCGCACCAACTCCGCACTAGCCAGGAGTAGGACGGTCCACACCGACGAGATCTCGTCGAATATGCCATACTTTGCGGTCTGGCTTGTAAGATACATTCTAAAGTACAGAATAGTGTCTGTAAAGATGCAAAGTGACCAGATAGTTAAAATTAGGTAAATTTTGTAACATTTAAAAGGCTGTGGGACGATCGTCGGTATAACCAACTTTGAGCCCTATGATAGACCTGCAGAGCAACATACGCATACTAGGAGGTTAAAAAGTGTTGGAAAAAATGTTGTGCCATCCATACATCGGAATAATAAATGTGACCAGAGCCAGACTCAAAGTATTGATTCCGTGAGGCAGCGACGACAGCATGAAATACATTTTAGATTGTTTGTCAGCTGGGTAATCCAATTTTAGATCAAGAAGTTAAGTGGTGAATCAAAATTTAGATCGCTGATGCTGATGAGGGGGCCAAAATTGAGATGGCTGATTCTTACTTTGGCCATATCTGCCAAAGTGGTGATATAATTATTTCAGGTTCCGGTGCTTATTTACGAGTCACTACCTTCATAACACAATATTTATGTATAATAAGCACATCAAACAACAGGGAATTTCCTAAATAGTACATTTCAGTTGTAAAAAGACTGTTTCATTCACAACGACGCATGTGAAGTTTATCTAGCATTCATCAACTGACTGCCTAGGATGACGCTGATTGGCCAGTTGCATTGGCCGAAGGTCAAATAGATCTGTACAAATAGATTGGTTGAAAAGTTGGATGTGCGAAGCCGCCAGACTGATGTCACTAGGTTAATGTTTATGAGCATCTATCTGCAGACAATCCCCATGATTTTGTCTTATCTATGAGATGAGATGGTCGGGGGGGGGGGCGGGCCCCGGGGCGACAGCCCCCAGTAGGTTCAGCAGCACAGCTAGCAACGCGAGCGGGGGATTATCCCCTCCAGTTTTGGACAATCCCGCAGCCATTTATTTACCGTTAAAATTGCCTTTGTAGCATGGTCAAAATACAGCTATCCACAGTCAAAAAAGGAAAAATTTCGCGCCGCTTCGCGGCATGACACAAGTTTAGCAATTAAACAAATTTGGAACATGGGAAAATTAATTGCAACAAGTGTCTGGCAGAGGCTCTCCCTGGCGGTAATTGCTGGTCCCAGGGACCAATATTTTGTATCATATTTTGTATCATGTGCAACCAGGAAAAGGGGTTATCTGAGGCTTGGCTCCACTCAAGGTCTGGTTTCAATATTACAATTTTATTTTCCGTGACCTAAAATTCAAATCTGGACGCCGCTTCGCGGGGTCACATAATCTGCACGCCGCTTCGCGGGGTCATCGTAATGACCACCGTCATTACGAACACTTCGTCATCCTTTTCGGTTCGTCGTAACGCTGTATGTAGAACGTGTTCAACGGCGAATGCATGTACAATGTGTACAGCGGTCAACATATAGAACGTGTGCAGCGTGCAGTGTGGCATCTGTAAGCTATGTTGAAGTTTGTCTTTAAAATGTCATGCAAACAAATTGTTTTTTTTTTAACCTTTTTGGGGTGGATTGACGTGAGCCACTGCTGTTTTTTCAACACTAGCAAACGTTTGTAAATATATGTATGTAACAAATTGATGGAAAGAATAAAAAATATCGGCTCTACCAGTCAATCAACGTCCCCCCCCCCGGTTCAAAAAAACCATGGCGACACCACTGCTATATGCATTTATGTCTGGGCACTGACACACAATCAGCAATACTTTGGCTGTTCTGGCCGCTCTGCCACCATTAGTTATGAGTTGATCCCTATAATATACCTACCGATTGATATAAAATGTCACATTTAGTAAGTATGGATGTTTTCCTCAAGACATTTTACACTATAACCACTTGTAACTTCAATAATTAATATCTCACCGCTTCGTCGCCAAACTTTGTTTACATACCAGGTGGCGACGGGTGACCTTGATAATGCATGTTCATGGGCAGCCGGGCAGCCCTGTTACAAAAGCCCGGTCATATCCGGGCGGCGTCTACTGCTGCCTGGTTATGAGTGACGTCACGGAACTTAGGTACTTACGTCATAGGGGGCAATGTTATGTACCTGCTATGTTATTTACAATTGGAACGCAAATATTTCCGAATGGTCACAACGTGTGCAGTGTTCACCCGCCATGATCATCAACATATATACACAGGTGATGTAATCCAGTGTGTCTACTTGTAAAAAATGATCGCCCATGGAGTCATTGGAACAAGTCAGAAACATAATTGAACCTGACCTGACTTTAACATCAGTTATGGTCGCAGAGACCCACGTTAAAGGAAATAGTTCACCTTGGATTGTTTTTTCAAACACGATTTGATTATATTTTGAAAACAACTTCTTTTCATATTGTCAAAAAATTAGCATACATCGCGCCGTTCAGGACAGAAGGACGTACACATTGTTTTTATCAAAACTATAGGCGTACTCTGCAACGTCAAACGAAAGAATAAAATAGGGCTCAGCAAATCAGATTCGAGAGTAGTGCTAAATATACTATATAGCCTCCCGATGGCCCACATTCTTGACTATTCTTTGTTCATTGGCCCACATTCCTTCTGTCAAAAAGTTGAAATATATTCGGCTGGAAGAGCCTTTCAGTTCCAGAAAAACTTGAAGCTATGGGTTTTCAACACGGTCTACAATACTGCTATTCTCAGTTCAAACCCATGTTGAAGTGAACTAATTTCCTTTGAAGACGCTTTTGCTCGCTGTGCTGCGCCTAACCATAGGGGGGGTGTCAACCACTATTTTTGTGACATGCGAGACTCACTAGGAGGTTCTATTTAGTACTTAATAGGGATGTTCGGTGCTCAGTTGTCACTTCTTTATCAGTTTTCATAGGTTGCTGTTGTGTTTGCTTCTTCACCGTCTGTATTGATTGCCTCTTGTCTTCTTTGCATTGCCAGGTGGCATCCTCACCATGTCTGTGCATAGTGATGAAAATGCACTGGCCCCCGGGTCTGACTCGTTCTGGGAGCCAAACAACTACAAGCGAACGAGCAAGCGCATTGAGGATGGACACAAACTGTGTGATGACATGATGAAGCTCATCACAGAACGTGGTGAGATCGAAAAGAGCTATGCCAAGAGTCTGAAAACGTGGAGTAAAAAGTGGAATGAACTCGTTGAAAAAGGTGAGCAAAAGCAGTAAGAGTAAGCAGTGAATATTTATTGGGGTCGCTTAGGTGAAGCAAATCTGCTTGTAAGGTTTGCCTTTTGCAACAGATTGCTGACAGAAGCTCTTTTTGCATTGTGCCATGCTATTCATTTGTGTAAATGCGCATCATTCTTTTCTGTTACATTGATGCACAACTTGAGCACATTTGGTGTTGTTTTGTTTGTGTGTCTGACTGTCGGTGAGCCGCCTGCTTGTGTTACCTGTCAGGTCCTGAGTACGGCACAGCTGAGGCCGCCTGGAAGGCAGCGCTGGTGGAGGCCGACCAGCGCTGTGATCTCCATCTGAAGGTGCGGGACAACCTGATGAATGACGTACACACCAAGGTCAAACAGTGGCAGAAGGACAACTTCCACAAGGTGAGCGCTGCTCGGTGTGAGCTGTGACAGCTGTATGTGTTTGTGCTCGTCTGGCGTCTTCTCTCACTGTCGTGCCCCGTCTCTCATCGTACAGTACACGTCTCTGCCGAAGCTCTGTAGCTGATGTGCACACGTGTTCGGCCCGCTGCTGATGTCCCTCTGTCATCGGCAGCATTGTCTGATCCCCGCCATGACTCCCCTCCCCTGGCTCCCCTCCCCTGGCTCCCGTTCCCTGGCTCCCGTTCCCTGGCTCCCGTTCCCTGGCTCCCGTTCCCTGGCTCCCGTTCCCTGGCTCCTGTCCCCTGGCTCCTGTTCCCTGGCTCCCGTCCCCTGGCTCCTGTTCCCTGGCTCCCGTCCCCTGGCTCCTGTCCCCTGGCTCCCGTCCCCTGGCTCCCGTTCCCTGGCTCCCGTTCCCTGGCTCCCGTTCCCTGGCTCCCGTTCCCTGGCTCGTGTCCCCTGGCTCCCTTTCCCTGGCTCCCGTTCCCTGGCTCCCTTTCCCTGGCTCCCACTTTTTCATGTAACTTCCTTTCCATGTTTGGAGGGCATAATGCGATGGAGGTTAGTTTGTCTGTACGAAAGTTATTGCGTGGTTTTGTTCGACAAGAAGGGTTAGAAGACGTCCACGCATATATAATCGAACAATTATAGATATATCATTTTATCATTGAAGATGTCTTCTTCCATTTCGAACTACACATCACACGCACAGTTGTGTATATTGCTGAATCGATATCACTTACGCTGGACGCTGGGACACATTTGTAGTTTGTACCTGTAATTTGAGCATTGGTATTTGAAAGACGTGATATCAAATCAGCAGTCCTCTGTTAATTAATAGTTATAATGTACTTGCTAAGAGAATAATGAATAGGTATGGATAATGTAAGATAAGTAAGGAATAGTAATAAATTGGACGTCTTTTCAATTATGTATTCGCTTTTATATTCAAATCATGTCAAATAAAGTTGGGTCTCTGTGAGTCTTGAAATGTATAGTTATAATCCTAGAGTTTAATAGCGCCACATAGCCTGAGGAGTTGCGGCGCCCTTAAGCTCAAATCATCATCATCATTACAAATAGAGTGATGCATATGTCACGCAGTTCCTGTTGATGGGACGTGTCAGCTCTTCAATCGCTTTGATCGAGTGCAATTGGCTACATTGGTTTGTCGCGATTGGTCAACAATGCCCAGCGGCGGCAAAGCGCAGCGTCTCCTGCCGGGTGCGTACCTACGAGTAGCGTTTGGTCCAGTCGTGCTGTGCCGTCCTGTATTCCCCTACAAACCATCGCGGAATGAAGCACCGCTGATGGAAGGTCGAACAGGCTGGAAAGCCAGCCGCCCCCGCCCCGCTGTGCCGCCCCCGCCCCCGCTCCGCTGACAGCCGAGTCTCACAGTGTACGTCAGTGATCCCTGCTGTGTCGCCGCTCCGGCCGTTTGACCAGCTCTGTTGACTGAGTCGCTAGTGACCGCCGAGTGACAGATCTGGTGACCACTGCGACCACTGCTGGTGACCACTGCGACACTGCGGCGCATCCTGCTGCAGTGCCAGTGTGTGTGTGTGTGTGTGTGTGTGTGTGTGTGTGTGTGTGTGTGTGTGTGCGATGCCCGTGCGTGCGTGCGTGCGTGCGTGCGGTGCGTGCAGTGCGTGCCGCTGGCGTGCGTGCGTGCTGTGTTCGTTGCGTGCGTGCGGTGAGTGCGTGAGTGCGGTGGCGTGTCGTGCGTGCGTGCGTGCGTGCGTGCGTGCCGTGCGGTGCGTGCGTGCGTGCGTGCGTGCGTGCGTGCGTGCGTGCGTGCGTGCGGTGCGTGCGTGGCGTGCGTGCGTTGCGTGCGTGCGTGCGTGCGTGCGT
The DNA here is from genome assembly GCA_014673585.1 of Semibalanus balanoides. Taxonomy (NCBI): domain Eukaryota; kingdom Metazoa; phylum Arthropoda; class Thecostraca; order Balanomorpha; family Balanidae; genus Semibalanus; species Semibalanus balanoides. Next base: position 141,330 of record VOPJ01009310.1, read on the forward strand.
GCGTGCGTGCGTGCGTGCGTGCGTGCGTGCGTGCGTGTGTGTGTGTGTTTGCAATGTGCCGGCGTGTATAGCCGTTTGACCGTGTCCCGGTTTCAAGCCGCGAGCGCCCCTGATGCTGGTACCCGTACGTACTGAGTACTGTGGTCGCTGGCCTATCTCTCTCTCTCTCTCTCTCTCTCTCATCTATCATCTCTCTCTCTTCTCTCCTCCTCTCTCCTCTCTCCTCCAATCCTCTCTCTCTCTCTCTCTCTCTCATCTTCTCTCTCTCTCTCCCTCTCTCTCTCTCTCTCTCTCATCTCATCTCTCTCTCTTTCTCTCTCTCCGCTCTCGCTCTCGTCTCGCTCCTCGCTTCGCTCTGCGCTCTCGTCATCTCGCTCCTTCGCTCTCGCTCTCGCTCATGCGCTCCTCGCTCTCGCTCTTCCGGCTCTCGCTCTCCGCTCTCGCTCTCCGCTCTCGCTCTCGCTCTTAGCTCGCTCTCGCTCTCGCTCTCGTTCTCGCTCTCCTGCTCTCGCTGCTCGCTCTCAGCTCTCGCTTCTCGCCTCTCGCTCTCGCTCTCGCTCTCGCTCTCGCTCGTCGGCTCTCGCTTCTCGCTCTCGCTCTCGCTTTCGCTTCGTCTCGCTCTCGCTCTCGCTCTCGCTCTCAGGCTCATCGCTCTCGCTCTGCAGCTCTCGCTCTCGCTCCTCGCTCTCGCTCTCGCTCTCTCGCTCTGACTGTTTGTGGGGTTGACGTCTGCCTGTGGCTGCGCTCCAGTCCGTGTGGTTATTAGTGGCGTCACTGACCACTTCCCAGGCTTGCTTCTTTGCATGACGGACTATGGGTTGATATGGTTCCGCTTGTTTTGAGTCTGCACTTTGTATACCGCCTGGTGTGGTGATATGGGCGCCATATAACTATATTGTTGCGGCGCCCTTAGCCCCAATCATCATCATCATGACGTGGTGTCGGACGACGGTATCCAGGTTATTAGTCGATGAGCACCCACCCTTTTTACGGCTGTTTATATAGCGTCAACGCATGCATCATCTTAAAGCAAAGTGAATGTTGGTGCTTGGTTATTAATTTCAATGTTATGCTCGACTCAAGGTTTGTGTCACATGCTCAAATTATGTTCGGTTAATTTCCAGCCCATCGTACCCGTATAATGATCGGAAGCGACTACTCGGGTGGTTTAGATGAAGTGTGATTTCACTTAGTGACTGAAGCATTCCGCGGTTCAATGGCTATTTACTGCTTATCTGATGTCGCGGGTTGACCCTTCATCACTCGATCGTACTTTCCGTTAAAGAGCGGAAGACAGACAAAGGTTGGGTCGAAATTGGGGCGATCTTGAGTCGAGCATAACCATGATTTTTTGTTACATTTTTCCATGCTGATACTTTTCCTGCTGCGAAGTGTGACTAGCGAGTAATTGTTGCAATTGTATATAGACGTTGACTTCCATCCACCGTTGCTCGGCTATGTAACACCGGTAATTTTGTGTTTCTGCTTTTGGAGCTGCCTGTCTATCACTTGCATCCTGTCGGTCGCATGTTCCATTTGGTGTTCTGCTGCTTGACAAAGGAGCAGGATGGAACTCGGAGCGATTTCCGTACACTGTCACTCGTCTGCTCGGTCGGGATGGTTTGCCAGGACATCACACCTCACACATCACTTTACAAGTCACTCTCACACTCACATCACCTCGCACCTCACATCTTGTACCCCGCCTCACACTTCCTCTTACATCTCACATATCTCACCAAACATGCCAGCCATCCTGTCTACCCAGCCGAGATGGCCCGCAGGCTGACTGAGTCACACCACATCACCACATCTCACACACTGGCGGCTGACGACACGGGCCGCGGTCGGCCGCCGCCGCCGCCGCGGCCAGCGGTGCCGGTCGGTGAGATGTGGCCAGAGATTACTTTACTAAAATGGGTGTGGCACTTGCCGTGCTGCCGGCTGGCCGGTTAGAAGGGCTGCACACGGCTCGTTTGCGGGGTTTCGGAGGGGTCAAACTGCCGGCTGGCCGGTTGAAGGGCTGTCACACGGCTCGTTGAGGGTTTCGGATGGGTAAACTGCCGGCTGGCCGGTTAGAAGGGCTGCACACGGCTCGTTTGAGGGGTTCGGATGGGTCAAACTGCCGGCTGGCCGGTTAGAAGGGCTGCACACGGCTCGTTTGAGGGGTTCGGATGGGTCAAACTACCGTCTGGCCGGTTAGAAGGGCTGCACACGGCTCGTTTGAGGGGCTCGGAGGGATCAAACTGCCGTCTGGCCGGTTAGAAGGGCTGCACACGGCTCGTTTGAGGGGTTCAGAGGGGTCAAACTGCGGAAGATACACCATTCGAAAACTGAGCTCACACTGAATCGAGCTATGTAAATTTTCGAAAATCCATCGAACGCCTTTTCTTTAACAGACATTTTGTCCGAAATCGCGCCCCTTTCGTTTGGCCAGGGCTATTGTGTATGGTATGGCGAAAATGCAGACCAATGACATTTCTACCGTTTTGTCATACTCTGCATGTCAAGGTCTCATAGGATGCAAAGCCAATAAAAAGGCAAATTAGATGGTTTGGTTGGTTGCATCGCCATACCATGCGTATATCATTGGTTGCATGGTTGGTTGCAGCCATGCCATGCGTATGGTATGGCTGCATCAAAGCCAAGCGCTCATGGTGTCAGCGCTCCCGGTGTCGGCACTAAGGCTCAATCCCGCTTGCGCCTCACGCACAGAATCGCCACTCGCGACACGCGAGCTGAGCACTGCGCGCCGCCGACCCGGCTTACGGAGCGAGCTCTCGCCCAGTCACGGACAAACGGTGCATCGCATGTTGAAAAACCTGACTTCTGTCCACTAGCCCAGCTATCCAAGGAGATCGTGACACCTTTTTAGCCACCTCTGATCGATATGAAAATGGCACTTTTGGGCAATTGTATGAACCATATTTACCAAACATAGCCTCTGACAGGGACTGGGCGCCGGCCCAGCTCGGCCAACTTCGAGGCTGTACACGATGTGACGTCAAAGGTCATTGCGCGGCCGCCGCTGGTCATGACCTGACCCTGGCCCAATCTTACCATGGTGCTGTGGATGCGCAAGTACGACATGCCGTACATGGGATTGCTCAGAATGTCGCACTTTTAACGACGGCGCTTGGTTCCCCCAATCTCATTGTCGAGATAGCCTAGTCGGTAAAGCGCTGGCTGATGACAGGAAATAGGAATGCCCCGGTTCGATCTCGGGTCCCAGAAGTTTTGCAGGCCCGCGCACCAATATGCCGTACTTACTACTTACCCATTCATGGCATTTGGTAAGACTGAGCTCTTGGTAAGATTGGGCCGCTGACCGGCCAGCCGGTCGGCGGCGGCCGCGCAGTTGCCTCTGACGTCACATCATGTACCGACAGACTCGAAGCTGGCCGAGCCGGGCCGGCGCCCAGTCCCGGTCAGAGACTACGTTTGTGAAATATGGTTCATGCAATTGTCCAAAAGTACCATTTGTGTCGGTCAGAGGAAGCTGGCAACTTGTCATGATCTCCTTGGATAGCTGGGATAGTAGGCAGAGCTGGGTTTTCAACATGCGATACACCGTTTGTTTTTATTTTTATTCTGCGCGTGAGGCGCAAGCGGGAGTGAGCCTTAGTGCCAACTCTGGGAGCGCTTGACTTTGATCCAGCCGTGCAACCAACCAAACGATTGAATGGCTTTGCATTCTATGAGACCTTGACGTGCAGAGTATGACGAATCGATAGACATGTCATTGGTCTGCACACATGCGGCGCCCTTAAAGGGACACTGCCACCTTAACATTATATTTGAGTTGAGATAGCCATTTTGGCTGCTTGGCATTGCAGTTATGTATGGTATAAGTTAAAACAACCACTGAAGTCGAATCACGGAGAAATTCGAGTTTGATTTTGACATCTGTAACATTCCTAGTCCCCAATGTATTTGAATTGGGACCCTGATTCTTATGTCTTCGTCTCTCTTTACTAAATGTGTATTACAGTTCGACTGTTTTACGTTTTGGCATACATAAAGCCATACAATAGTCCATACTTTGATGGCTGCTTGAAGCGTTTATTTTTTCCCCCAAAAATTCCTTCATATTGACGTCATCAGACCAAATACTAAAACTTGTTTTTCATGAAATTGAGCACTGTTTGTGAGAAACAAATGTCATAATCGTGATTCGAGCAGCAGATTACTTCATATTTTGCACCACAAACGGCGTACATTTGAGAACTTTTTGGAAGGTGGCAGTGTCCCTTTAAGCCCCAATCATCATCATCATTGGTCTGCATTTTCGCCATACCATACGTGATAGCCCTGGCCAAACGAAAGGGGCGCGATTTTGGACAAAATGTCGGTTAAAAAAGGCGCTCGATGGATTTTTTAAATAGCATCGCTGGATTCCTCGTGACTCGTGAGCTCAGCTTTTGAAAGGTGCATCTCCCGTAGTTTGACCCCTCCGAGCCCTTCAAACGAACCGTGTGCACGTACAGTCCCAACGCTACAGTCTGCCAGCGATTCCACTCAACACACTGTCTGATCACTGGGCTGCCCAGTGACTTAGCTCTGCACTCTGCAGCTCAACACTGGCTCAGAGGCTCGTGGTGGGTTATGAGCTCAGTACCCTCACTGACTTATATCATGATCGGGTCTTCCATCATGAGTGGTTGTGTCTCAGATACTGTTTGGCGGGATGTCATATGTGGTGCTGTGCTTATTGATGACGTGACATTTGATCTCAGACGGACATAGTGCTTCGCCATGGCCTCTGAGGAACAGTTCCAATCTGGGTCACTATGATTATTGGGCTTTGAACTGAATGGTGTGGGGTTATTTGACCAAACTCTCAATCGTTATGCATTATAATTATAAGTTAACAAAATAATGACAATTTCTTTAATAATACCACCCTGACTGAACCTTTCTATATTTAACAGCGACTGAAGCTAAATGCTGGACGCGTTTAGGATAAATTGCCACTGTATTGTCACTCAGAACGACATTGACATTGGTGGGATCCCAACATGTTAAACCCCACTGATAATGGCGCCATCTGTTGTCCTGATAACGTTGTCACACCGTAACCCAGTATAGCCGCTCGCTGTAAATTTCCGTCTAGCGAGTACCAATATGAGGCCCTGCTGCCCTCGGCTGGCCTGACTGCCTGTCTTGGTCAGTCAACCCTGCCCAACCGGGCCAGGGTTGCGGGCAGGGTTGCGCGCCGCTATACGCCGCGCCGGTGGAGTGTCGAGGGTCATGGTCACGGGCTGGGCCACCTCACTCTCTGGAGTCTGGACCTCTGGACTGCCGTGCTGATTCAGTCAGTCACTCACTCACTCACTCACTCACTCACTCAGTCACTCACTCACTCAGTCAGTCAGTCAGTCAGTCAGTCAGTCAGTCAGTCGTCTCGCACCCCCGGCGGGATGGCGTCACTCTGTGCCCGTGAGCCCGGTCACTGCAGAGTATGATCCGGTGGGAGGCCGCTGCTGAGGCCCCACTCGGTCAACCGACGGTCGGTGGTTGTCGGAGGTGCGGAGTGGGGTGGCGGAGTTTGACTGGCCTGTGACGTGGCCTGTGATGTGGCCTGTGACGTGGCCTGGTCAGGAGCCGCCGGTCACAGAGGTGATATCATCCCCGGAGTGAGTCGGCCCAGCTGAGCTAGACTGATGGGCCGGCCGGCCGGCCAGTCTGCGACCCTGTCTCTGAACTGGAGAGTGGACGGACTGCGGAGGCTCTCCAGTCGCCGTCTCTCTGGACTGGACAGGTACCTAGACAGGTACCAGTGGCCGTCCTTGCCAGGAGGTCGCTCCTCGCGGCGTCCTTGGCTGGCATGTGTCGATGGCTGGCCGCCAGTACTGCTGAGTCGACCGGCAGCCAGGCCACTGACGGGACAGTATGCGTCAGACACTGAGACTCATGTCAATCGTGTACAGTTGCACAGTGCACGGATCGGCTGGGGCTCCCGGTCCCAGCTCACTACAGCGTAGTCAGCCGAGTGTCAGCATTCAGCAGTCCACCTCGACACTTGCTAATGTTACCTGTCGGAGACCGGCCTCAGAAGTATTTCACCCTAAACGTGTTCAGAACGATTGCAGTGTCCGCATACGACCTCCCCAATAAACAAACAAACAAAAGCATACGACCTCGGGCCTGCATCCCCGCATAATGCGTAGTAGAGTAATTTTGGTAAGGCAAATTAGCGCACTTTAATTTGGTTCACTACCGATTACCATGCAATCAATTAGTTTGTCACAAAAATAGCCATATATCGCGCCGATTCATGACAGGACGTACTCTATTAATTTTATCAAAACTATATTTATACTCTGGGCCCTGATCGCTCTGTCAAAAGCGCAAGCTCCATAGGCCCTATGCAACGATCTGCCCACGTCGGGCTTGCGTCGGGCAGAACGTTGCATAGGGACTATGGAGCTCTTGCGCTTTTGACAGAGCGATCAGGGCCCTAGTCAGGCCTTATAAAGGGCCTACGCACATTGTTCATGTGGAGTTGCTGACACTGGTCTGTAGAACATATTTTTCTGAATTTAGCCATGTGCTTCATTTATCTAGATTCACTATGGTTGCTGAGATATTCCAAATTCGCCAAGATCATTCCGGCGGAACAAAATTATCAATATTCGCCAGAGAGCTTTCGGCTACTAGAATCATTGCCTTAAGATTACAACGCTAGCATATGATTGTTATCGCTGGCCAATAGAAAACAACTCGTGGGCACTGATAGCAGCTGCCGAACAGAGCCTCGATAACTATAAACAAACCCATACATAGGCCCTGCTCGACCTGTCGCAAGCGCAAGTCCATAGCCCCTATGCAACGATCGGCCCACGTTGGGCAGAACGTTACATAGGGGCTGTGACGCTTGCGCTTGCGCTTGCGCTTGCGCTTGCGGCACGTCGAGCAGGGCCATACATTCGTATAGGTTTGTGCATCGTCTTTGGTGCGCCATTGTAGGTAACATCTTCGTTACTCTGTTTTTAGTGGTGGTCGTTTATGAGTTTTGAAACAATACAAATGCAAAACAGAATATAAGTGAAAATTCAACTAAAGGGGCTCCAGATGTGAATTTTATCGTAACCAATGATCAAACCAATAGCTTCTTACCATAAAAAAATATATTTCAAATTTCAAAAGAGTAGGCACACTCCCTTTAAGAAGGTAGAGTCATCCGGTAATTTGACCGAATTCGTCTCAGGGATGGTGACGCCACTTAGATCACTCACTCACTAATGTAAAAAGGCCATGCAAACCGCGTCACAAATGTCGATGCGCCAAAAATTGTGGCCACAACTGACAACAAATTTCTAGGAAGACCCACGTATGTTACGTTATTCGGGCGATTAATATACGTGGTTCTTCTTTTGCATTGGACCCCTAGTCAATAGCCATAGCGGTTGCAGGTATTTCAACCCCCTGAGCTGATGGCTGTATGTTTTTTTGGCCCACATTCTTGACATTCTTTATTTATGGCCCACATTCCTTTGACAAAAAGTCAAATATATTCGGCTATAGAGCATTTTCAGCCTAGAAAACTTGCAGATTGGGGTTTTTCAACACGGGCTACAAAACTGCTATCTCAGTTCAAAATCAAAACCCATATTGCAGGTGTAGGTACTATTTCCTTTAAATGAGTTGCATATGGGAATAGAACAGTCATGAAAAGAACTATAGTTTTCCTTCGTCTCTTAGCTCTGCCTTTTACGTGGGTATGATGGGAGCCTGGTCCGGGGAAGCATACCACTCAATTATTCATTTATTTGTTTTGATGTTTGGCTGTCGAAATTCCCCACATAAATCCGACACAAGTGGGTCACAGCTAAGTAGACCAAGCACAGGCTCACTCCAGTTTGCACTAGTGCTATCGGCGACTCACTTTACTTACCTACTCATGTTATCGAGCTAGCCAAGTGCGCCACGCTCATGGCTGTGGAGTAAAGCAGGCCTGTGTCGTGTCTGGGAGCTGTGCCGCCCCATCGCACCCCGTATCAGTCGGCCGATGTGTTCGATAGGCATGTGAAGTGTGAGTGATGTTTTAAACAAATCCCGACCCGGCATGTATGGAATGCTGTGTGTGCGGGCCCTTGCGAACCAGGTGCGGTGCGGTTAGCTGGTGAGTCACAGGATATACCTCGATCCGTCACGCTGCCTCGGGCCGGAGGGCCGGAACTGAGTCAGCAGGGCTCTACACTGTACACAGTACACACACACACACACACACACACACANCACACACACACACGCACACACACACACACACACACCTCAGCTGACCTGCCATGGTCTGCCGCCGCCACACGGCCCCTCATACCTGACCTCCCAGCCGACCCAGGGTCTGCCGCCGACTACCCCTGCCCTCCGCCGCCACACGGCCCTGCTAGTGCTAGTACTGTAGCTAGTAGCTGTGTCCGCAGAGGGACACGGGGCAGGGTCAGAAAAGTGGCTCCACGATCTAAGTTTGCAGAACAAATTTTTCGCCAACGGCGAAACAAATTTCATGCAGCAGAACAAAAATGGCTGGGAAGATAGACACAAAACTCAACATCAGTTATTTTACACGCTGCCATCACTATAGAGAAGAAAACCTCACTCCTATGGAGATGGAGTCTGTAAAAATAATGATGTATGTTTCTTTGTTTGTCTATCTTTTCTACTATTTCTTTGTGTCGTAGCCATTTGCACCCACGACTAAAACAAAAGCAATTTCTTTACCAGTCAAAGTTCAACGGAACAAATTTTCCAAGTTCAGAATAACGGAGAAACGGGCCACTTTTCTGACACTGACACCTACATTGTAGGGAGCGGCGGCTGCACCGCAGTCCGTCCGGCCGCGGTCCGCTCCGTCCGGCGGCGGCGGCGGCGGCGGCGGCCCGGCTGTGCCGCCTCTGGACTGACGTAACAGGGAGACGCGTGCCAGTTGAGATCGGGCGCTGACCCACCCAGACGGCTGCGACACGGCCACAGAGCTATCAATTATAGCAATGGCAGCAGATGCAGCTGTGGGCTACCTTCACTTTGAGGCTTGAGCTTCGCAGCTACGGCTGCATGGGAATTGGTGGATGTCACTCTCTCCTCCAACTTTCTCGCAGGGTAAATACTTTGTTTATGGGCGTTGCGTGGATATAAAGTCGATATCTCAAAGTTTGCGAAAACCGGTGAATGGAATTTAGCATCTTCTTGTCTTATAATAGTGCATACTGCATATAATATAATTATCAGTTATCAAGTTTAGACTTCCTAGCAAAGCTGCATATCCATCGCTGTGCTGCGATGGTGGTGGGATTCATTTCACTCATATTGCACAACTGCAACAAGAAAGTCCAACTGCATCCAGTAGTGTCGTGTTGCTCGGCTGCTCTGGCATGTCGTGAGTACTGAGTGGTAATCCGATGTCATATCGGTGACCGTTACGACAACATAGCTGCTGGTGGCAAACCCCGGTCACTCGTGACACAGGCCGGCTACCGGGGCTGCAACAAAACGGAGCAGCTCGGTTCCTGTCTTCTGACCGGGGCTGCACCGGAGAGCTGCAGTAGTGTTCAGTCCTGTCTTCTGACCGGGGCCGCACCGGAGAGCTGCGGAGCTGCAGTAGTGTTTAGTCCTGTCTTCAGACCGGGGCCGCACCGGAGAGCTGCAGTAGTGTTCAGTCCTGTCTTCTGACCGGGGCTGCACCGGAAGAGTGCAGTAGTGTTCGTCCTGTCTTTCTGACAGGGCCGCACGGAGAGCGCAGTAGTGTTCTAGTCTGCTCTTCTGACCGGGGGCGCACGGTAAGCTGAGTAGTGTTCAGTCCTGTTTCTGACCTGGCCGCTACCGGAGAGCTGCCAGTAGTGTTCAGTCCTGTCTTCTGACCAGGGGCCGCACTGGAGAGCTGCAGTAGTGTTCAGTCATGTCTTCTGACCGGAGGCCGCACTGGAGAGCTGCAGTAGTGTTCAGTCCTGTCTTCTGACCGGGGCCGCACCGGATGGCTGGAGTAGTGTTCAGTCCTGTCTTCTGACCGGGGCCGCNAAAAAAAAAAAATAAAAAAAAAATAACACACACACACACACACACCGCACCGGAGAGCTGGAGTAGTGGTCAGTCCTGTCTTCTGACCGGGGCCGCACCGGATAGCTGGAGTAGTGTTCAGTCCTGTCTTCTGACCGGGGCCGCACTGGAGAGCTGCAGTAGTGCTCAGTCCTGTATGAGCTTCTCAAAATCGTCGCCACGGGTCGGGTTCGGTCGGGTCGGGTCGCTCATACTCAGATTTTTCCCATATACCACGTAAAGACGAGCGAGCGCTTCGCGCTCGCTCGTAATAATGTACGCTTTGCATGGTTGTTTGATCAATCGAGACAGCCTGGGCCGAGGCAGGGCCGTCTTGATTGTCGGCTATCATGCTCCAGTATTTCATGGTTGAAATGGATACGCGACACCAACGACGAAGGTTTCGCACTGGTGATAATCTTATGCAGAATACTGTACTAAATCTGCGGGGGCTGGTGATAGCTCCCTCGCCACACCCCGTCAGCCGGTGGTAGTCGGTCGGTGCTGGCTGGTGGCTGGTGGCTGGTGGCCGACGACGCCGGCTGGACCGCCTCAGTCGGGACAGCTGCTCCCTCAGACGCGCAGCACACACACCGACACACCGTCACTCTGTTATGATTAGCCGGCGGCCTCTCTCCTCTCCTCTCCTCTCCCCGCCTCCCCCTGCCCCCACCGCCTGTGTGCAGTTAGTCGGCTCCATAGATCGCGTTACTCGCCGCCGCCGCCGCCGCCGCCGCCGCTGTATTGCATGCCGCATTGCAGACAGTCGGAGACGCCCTTTGTTGGCAGCTCCCGGCTCATAAATACATGCACAGGGCCGGCGGCGGCGGCCGGGCCCGCCGCAGGCCCCGTGTATTCCCCGGTGGTAGCTGGCTGACTGAGTGCACCGCTACTTTGCTGTGACGCAGCGTCCGGGCAAGACAGATATTGTTGACACGTGGCAACTTCTGTCCAGCATTCACTGCTCGGGAAAATGAACGTTTTTGATTCTGCGACAAATTATACAGCGTTATGTCATCTGGTTCTCAAAAGAACATCTACTGTATCGCAGAAATAGACAACACTTCGCTATGTAGGGAATGTAGTTATACATACAGTGCCCATTGCCGCTGTATTACCAAGAAAGACCAAACTCACTGGCTTTAAAAACAGTACGACCCTGTCACCTTTGATGGTTCCAAACAAAAACAAATAAGTGCATTTATAAGCTCGCATGATCAATGATCATGGCCCTAGCCGTGACCAAATGCATTAGTGTATGCACTGAAGTGTGCTAAAACATGTGTTCTGCAACCGCAGAGGAGCAGTTTGTTATGCCTCGGACCCTGAAGTAGTTCTGACCCTGAAGTGTTGGTGTAAACATTGTGTCAGTGCTGTGCGAGCCGTGACTGACTGTATCTGCTGTGCGAGCCGTGACTGACTGTATCTGCTGTCCGAGCCGTGACTGACTGTATCTGCTGTGCGAGCCGTGACTGACATGTAGTATCTGCTGTGCGAGCCGTGACTGACATGTGTATCTGCTGTGCGAGCCGTGACTGACTGCATCTGCTGTGCGAGCTGTGACTGACATGTATCTGCTGTGGGAGCCGTGACTGACATGTAGTATCTGCTGTGTGTTTGTGTTATAGACGATGATACACTTCAAGGAGAAGAAAGAGTTCGACGACGCATTCCGGAAGGCGCAGAAGCCCTGGGCTAAACTCCTGGTTAAGGTAGGCGGGAGACTGGTATGGTGACTGGCCCTGACTGTGTTACCCACTACCCATGTTACCATCCACTCATTACCCGTGCTACCACCTACCCATGACCTGTGTTTCTACCAGTGGTGCCGCCTGTTTCATCACATGTCCAATGTCCGACCGATGTCCAAGACCATGGTCAGCTGTCCGAAACTGTCCGAAATACATTGTTTGTCCAAAATTTGTCCGAAAACAGAAAAAAACATTATATGGAGTGTAAAACATCCAGTGTATCATGCCACATGTATGCATAAATATAGGTATTTGTGTCAAATAGCGCAACAGTTGGGGGATATCCGAAAGCCAGAATCATCATATATCCATTTATAGGTATACAGGAAAATGTTTTTGATAAAAAGTTATAAAGTGATTTTACGTCCTTGGGCATTGGATGTCCGAGAATGTGCAAAGAAATTTGATGATGTCCGTCCGAAAACTGAATCGGTCTTCGGGCTACTTCGGAATTCCGGAAATGTTTGTACCGTTTGGCACCACTAGTTACTACCCACCCATGACCTTTGCTACTACCCACCCATGACATGTGTTACCACCGACCCATGACATGTTACCACATACACATGACTTATGTTGCCACCCATCCATGACCTATGTTACCACTCACCCATGACTTGTGTTACTACCCATCCATGACCTGTGTTACCACCGACCCATGACTTGTGTCTGTCGTGTCTGACTGCTCGTGGGGTCAGTCGTGCCGCCATGACGTGTCGGCCGGTGGCGTCACGGTACTGTATTACTGAGCAGCTGTCGCCTCCCCCTCTCTCTCTCTCCCGCCGTACCACCGCGCCGGGCGGCGGCTGCACTGCCTTCTGCCAGTCTCTCCGTCTGACACACCTCAGCCTGCCCGTATGACACGCCCAGTCGCCGGCGGCTCGGTACCGTCCCCCTCAGTCTGAGATGCTCCCCGCTGGACCGGGGACGACCAGTCGCGGCCGGCGCCATACGGATACCGGAGAGACTGCCGCCTAATCAGATCACCTTGGATGGCGGCATAAAACACGACAGCCGTGGCGCGTGCCGACATGACACTAAACGCCTGCAAACGGACGGCGGCGGCCGTCAAGGCCGGTGGCCGGCCCGTGTGCTGCCTGAAGCCCTTCGTCCCTGACTGAGCACCATAGAAGTGCATATAGACGGGGGGGGGGGGGGGGGCTGACTGTTCCAGTTCACAGCTCTGTCCGTTGTTCCGCTGGGTGGCTGGATCGGTTCGGAGTACAACAGGTGTCCCGCGAGGCGTCAGCACGTGGTGGGTGGGCTGTCAAGCTTGACAAGGTCACTACTCTGGACCGGATCTGTGTAGTGTGACTCATCTTACACCTTGTAAACCCGCCGGTCTGCTAGTGGCTGCCTCTCTGAATCCATAGCTGAGCCGGATGGGGCCAGACTACGCCCGATAATGTGGCGGTTTGGTATCGAATCACTCGCCAGAGTTTCTGCTGGTTTTGCTGCGGCCCGGTGAGGCGTCAGTGTCGTAGCCGTTGTCTGCAGTGGAGCGGCGGCTCATCGGAATTGCATCATACTGTACCCTGGCGTTCCCCCGTACCGTCTCCGTCCCGGGCAGGAGGGACGTCGAACGCTGACCGGGGGGGGGGGGGCAGGAGACCCAGCCAGTGGCGAGTTCCTTCGGCCAGCAGCAGCGGCGGTGGCTGCCGGCCCGGCGTGGTTTGTTTAGCGGACCGGGATGGGGAAGCTCGCTTCCGCCGGATGTGACCGTTAGTGGGTCAGTCGGTGGTCAGTGGTCAGTGGCCAATCAATCGGTGTAGGTGGCACTGGCCAGTGGTCAGGCGTTCGCTGATCCATGGCCATGGGTAGGATCTTCTGCCGTTCTGACTACTCACTAACCAGTGGTCGGTCGGTCGGTCGGTCGGTCGGTCGGTCGGTCGGTCGGTCGGTCGGTCGGTCGGTCGGTTCTGGTTCGGCTGGTCGGTCGTCGTCGGTCGGGTCGGTCGGTCGGTCGGTCGTCGTCGTCGGTCGGTCGGTCGGTCCCGGGGTTTTTTCGGGGGGGGTTTTTTCGGGGGGGGGTTTTTTTTTCCCCGGTCGGTCGGTCGCGTCGTCGGTCGGTCGGTGATCGGTTTCGGGTCACGGTCGGGTCGCGTCGGGTCGGTCGGGTCGGTCGGGCGTCGGTCGGGGTCGGGTCAGTACGCGGTCGGGGTCGGGTCGCGAGGTCGGTTCGGGTCGTCGGGTCGGTCGGGTCGGTCGGGTCGGTCGGGTCGGTCGGGTCGGTCGGGTCGGTCGGTCGGTCGGTCGGTCGGGTCGGTCGGGTCGGTTCGCGGCCGGTCGGTCGGTCGGGTCGGTCGGGTTCGGTCGGGGGTCGGTCGGGTTTCGGTCGGGTCGGTCGGGTCGGTCGGGTCGGTCGGGTCGGTCGGGTCGGTCGGGTCGGTCGGGTCGGGTCGGGTCGGGTCGGGTCGGGTCGGGTCGGGTCGAGGCGGGTCGGTCGGTCGGTCGTTCGGTCGTCAGAGGACAGGGGGACCACTGCCGGCCGTGCTCCTGGCCGGTAGTCGTCTGATACTCACTGACGGCTCGTAATCCGCTGGGAACAACTACACTGATCAACCATTCAGAACTGGTGTGCAAGGAGCGTGATGTCGAATAAGCCAAGACTCCAGTCACGGTGGCATCAATGCGTTATGATACGATCACCTGGTGACTCGTGCCCTCTACCTGGCTCGGTCATGCATTCTTCCCACCCCTGTATGGATCTGGCGGCGTGCCATCATTTGTAAACGACTTGCTGTTGCGTTGCTGAGGATCCATGTACGCTGCTGTTCCGCTGACCAGGCCGCTGTCCTGGGAACATATGGCAGTGTATGGTGCGGGTCCATTGACTCTGGCACTGAGGTTATCCACCGTCAGCCGGCCACTGTGCCGCCAACTGCTGTCTATTGTGTGCTCTCTGTGATGGACGCTGTGGATACCTACCCTGACCGAGCCGCTGCCCCCGGCTCTCTGTGACGGACGCTGTGGCATACCCTTAACCCCTGAGGAGCTGCTGCCGGCTCTCTGTGATGGAACGTGTGGATAACTACCCTGACGAGCCCGCTGCCTCCGGCTCTCTGTGACGGAACGCTGTGATACCTACCTGACCAGAGCCGCTGCCCCCGCTCTTCGTTTTAACGACGCTGTGGATACCTACCTTCTGACGGAGCCGCTGCCCCGGCTCTCTTGACCGTGACGCTGTGGATACCCTACCCTGACCGAGCCTCTGCCCCCGGCTCTCTTGATGGACGCTGGGAACCTACCCTGACCGAAGCTGCTGCCGCCCGGCTCTCTGTGATGGACGCTGTGGATACCTACCCTGACCGAGCCGCTGCCCCCGGCTCTCTGTGATGGATCGCGTTGATACTACCTGACCGAGCCGCTGCCCCCGGGCTCTCTGTGATGGACGCTTGTGGATACTACCCTGACGAGCCGCTGCCCCCGCTCTCCTGTGACGGACGCTTGTTGGATACATAGCCCTGACCGAGCGCTGCCCCCGCTCTCTGTGGATGGACGCTGTGGATACCTACCTCCTGGACCGAGCGATGCCCCCGGCTCTCTGTGATGGACGCTGTGGATACCTACCTGACCGAGCGCTGCCTCCCGCTCTTTGTGATGGACGCTGTGGATACCTACCCTGACCGAGCCGCTGCCCCCGGCTCTCACCGCTGTGGTGTCACAGATGTATATAATGAATGAGACAGGTGTATAATGATGCGGGTCTGCTGACTAACGCTGTGTTCTGCTGCAGGTGAACAAAGCCAAGGCCGACTACCACTCGGCGTGTAAGACAGAGCGGACGGCGCAGAACCAGAAACGTAATTCCAATGGCGACCAGAGCCTCTCTGCGGACGCGGTATGTATGTATGGTGTATAATATTCCCTCCCCTCTCGAGTTTCTCCCGGTACCATCGCCTGGTCCCGGGTCCCGACTCCCTCTTTTCTTTCTGTGTCCTGGGTCCGTCTCCTTTGTCTTTCCCAATATCCGGAATTCTCAGTGCAAAATGGTGCCTTCGATCTTGGATCCCGGCGGATCCGTCGACCAATGTTGAAGACGGATCTATGTGATCCCAGTGGATCCATCGACAAATTGTGGATGGATCTATGATCCCAGGGATCAGATCCCGGGATCTGTTTTCAGGATCCGAGGACATATCTGCCCGGAGCCATGTTCACGGGTTCCTGCGGCCGGGCGGTCGACCGCAGAGATTAGGCTCCGCCCACTACTCCATACGTCATCACGAGAGTCCACGACATGAACGCAAGCTGTGGCTTGGTGCTTTAGCGATATTTGGCTTATCGACGCACTAACACTCCTCAGTTGTTATTCATATTCGGACCCTGTAGATAACAGCATTTTTGATATTCTGTTCAAGAGGATTCACCTTTCACCTGCGAGACCTCTTGTTGGCAATTCGCCAAATTCGAATGGCGCAAAGAATGCTCCCGCGTCCAGAAATGGCTTTAGTTTCTCTGCGGTCGCTGCGTCTGACTTCTCCGGGCCGCCGGAATCGCTGGCGATCGCAGCCGTGTGACGTCATACTCGCCACAAATTCATCCCCACCGTTTCTCTACCTCCCACGCCTGCTGGCCGCAGCGACTGCAGCAGATTGCGGTACCCATGAACAGTGGACCCGGTTTCCGAAACCTACCAGCCCCGAGATCCCTCCCCTACCACCTGTGTTTCCTGTCCCCTTTCCTCCATCCAGGGGTATTCCCAACAAGAAACGCCTCCGGCGACTGGACCGTGCTACTGGATGTGCGGGTGATTCTGTCACACGACAATTATTGGCTGGTTAGGCCTGGCTGCAACTGAGCGAAACGGTCTGTGATTGTTGTTCATGATACAACCTTTCGCTCGCGACGATTTGTCTGTCACATGAATAATTGACAACATGATGTGATGTGATGGATGCTATTTTATGAATGCTGATGTTATGACTGATTGTCATGTCTCCATCCATTACATGTCCTGTTCACCGTTCCACTGCGTTTGCCTCCAGTTGAAGAAGCTGACGGACCGGGTACAGAAGGCCGGTGAGGAGGTGGCCAAGTCGAAAGAACGCTACGACAATGCACTGCGGGACATCTCAGACCAGAACAGCAAGTACATTGAGGACATGACGTACGTCTTCAACAAGTGCCAGGAGCGCGAGGGCGAGCGGCTAAACTTCTTCAAGGAGACCATGTTCGCCGTGCACAAGTGTCTCAACATCGCCGACGATCCACTGTGAGTCCCGGCAGCAGGTCCCGATAGTGTCAACATCGCCAGCGATCCCACTGTAGGTCGCCCGGCAGCGGTCCGCGATAGTGGTCAACATCGCCAGAGATCCACTGTGATCCCGGAGCAGGTCCCGATAGTGTCACATCGCCAGCGATCCAGCTGTGAGTCCCCGGCAGCAGGTCCGCGATAGTTGTCAACATCGTCCAACGCGATCCCCTGTGAGTTCCCGGCAAAGCAGGTCGATATTGCAACATCGCCAAGCGATTCACTGGTGAGTCCCGGCAGCAGGTCCCGATACGTGGTCAACATCGCAAGCGCTGTGGAGTCCCCCGACAGCAAAGTCCGATAGTGGTCAACCATCGCCAGGGAATCCATCTGTGAGTCCCCCGGTACAGGTCCGATAGTGTCAACAATCGCCAGCGATCCACTGTGAGTCCCGGCCCAGTCCCGATAGTGTCAGCAATCGCCAGCGAGTTCCCACTGTGGAGTCCCGGCAGCCAGGTCCCGATAGTGTCAGCGATCGCCAAGCGTCACTGTGTCCCGGCAGCAAGGTCCCGAGTAGTGTCAACATCGGCCAGCGATCCACTGTGAGTCCCGGCCAGCAGGTCCGATATTGTCGAACATGCGCCAAGCGATCCACTGTGAGTCCGCGGGCGAGCAGGTTCCCGATAGTGTTCAACATCGCCAGCGATCCACTGTGAGTCCCGGCAGCAGGTCCCGATAGTGTAAACATCGGCAGCGATCCACTGTGGAGTCCCGCAGCAGGTCCGATAGTGTGCCAACCATACGGGCCAGCGAGTCCACTGTGAGTTCCCGGCAGCAGGTCGATAGTGTCAGCAAATCGCTCAGCGATCCTGTGAAGTCCCGGCAGCAGGTCCCGATACGTGGTCAACATCGCCAGCGATCCATTGTGAGACCCGGCAAGCAGGTTCCCGTAGTGTCAAGCATCGCCAGCGATCCATGTGAGTCCGGCAGCAGGACCGATAGGTGTCAACATCGCGCGATCACCCACTGTGAGTCCCGGCAGCAAGGTCGAGTATGTCAACATCGCCAGCGATCCACTGTGAGTGCCGGCAGCAGGTCCCGATATTGTTCCAACACGCCAGCGATCCCCTGTGAGTCCCGGCCAAGGTCCGAATAGTGTCAGCATCGCAAGCGATTCACTGTGGAGGTCCGGCGAGCAGGTCCCCGATTAGTGTCAGCTGCGCCGGCGATCACACTGTGAGTCTCGCAGCAAGGTCCCGATAGTGTGATCCGATGACTGAGGTTGATAGAGCGGATTGTAGATGAGAACATCTAAATGTGTGATGAGACATATTTGGCTGGTATGAACTGTCAGTGGGTGGTGTTAACAACCAAAGAAAGGTGGGTGAGTTTCAGCTATGTGAAACATCGAGCATTCAAACTGAGGTAGTCTGCTTTCCCTTGAACATGTCTCAGTTTTGCTATGAATATCTGTTCATTTGTACATTCAACTGATCGTACGTTCTGTGATGTGGCGTTAATGGGAGTGACATTGCCCTGTACTAACCCTCCCCGTTTTCCTTGACCAGACTGTCTCAGATGTACCGGGAGTTTGAGCACACCGTCTCCAACGCCGACAAGGAGAAGGACCTCCGCTGGTGGAGCAACAACCACGGCGTCAACATGCCCATGAACTGGCCGGCCTTCGAGGTAAGTGGCGCTGCAGATGCTGCCATCTACCCGCTCGGCCTGCCCCGGCTGCCCGGCATGTTGCTAGCCATAACCGCTGCAGCCGCTGCTCTTTGCTGTTGTTTGCTGGCTGTTCTGTTTGACGGACCTGCTGTATCGTTTGTTTGAGTTGCTGTTTTGATTGACCGGCTGATGGCGGGTTTGGTTGTCTGCCTGTGCCGCCTGTGTGCCGCCTGTGCCGCCTGTGCCGCCTGTGCCGCCTGTGTGACGTGTGTGCCGCCTGTGCCGCCTGTGTGACGTGTGTGCCGCCTGTGCCGCCTGTGTGACGTGTGTGAGTGTGATGGCTGGAGCGTTGCCGCTGCCTGCTGTGCGGCGACGCAGGACGTGTCTCCGCTGGCTAGATGAGCATGACGCTACAGCTGCTCTGGCTTGATCTGTCGGCTGCCGCTGGACAGTGTGTGTGTGTGGGGGGGAAGGGGGGTCTGTGGTCTGTATGCCTGCCCGCCGCCGGCCCTGGAGACGGAGAGGGACAGTAGTGGTCACGTGGCCGCCGGCCGCCCGCCGTGTTACAGGACTACTCGGAGGAGTTCCGCGACATCGGTGGCCGCAGCAAACGTGGTCAGCCGGCCGACTCGGACGGCACCATCACCCTCATCAACCAGCGCGCCGTCACCGACGATCTGCCTGTACGGAGGGAGCGCAGCCGAGTACCGCCGACAGGCACACACACACTCTATCCCCCGACAGACACCGTGCACCGGGTACTGACCACCCAGCAGACACACAGTGACACAGTACACACTGCCTGGGTACCTAACGTCACGACGTGTCCGTACGGAGTAACTTAGAACCGAAATACCGCATACTGCAGCTCCCACTACCCAGCATATCCCAGGCATCGCATAGCACACCCACCGTTCCCACTACCCAGCATATCCCAGGCATCGCATAGCACACCCACCGTTCCCACTGCCCAGTACATCCCAGGCATCGCATAGCATACCCACCGTTCCCACTACCCAGCATATCCCAGGCATCGCATAGCATACCCACCGTACCCACTACCCAGCATATCACCAGGCATCGCATAGCATACCCACCGTTCCCACCACCCAGCATATCCCAGGCATCGCATACCCACCGTTCCCACTACCCAGTATATCACAGGCATCGCAAAGCATACCCACCGCTCCCACTACCCAGCATATCCAGGCATCGCGCATAGATACCCACCATTCCCACCACCCAGGCATATCCCAGGCATAGCATACCCACCATTTCCACCACCCAGCATATCCCAGGGCATAGCATTATACCCACCGTTTTCACCACCCAGCATATTCCCAGGCATCGCATACCCACCGTTCCCACTACCCAGCATAATCCAGACATCGCATACCCACCGTGTCCCCTACCCAACATATCCCACGGCATCGCATGCATACCCACCGTTGCCCACTGCCCAGTATATCCCAGGCATAGCATACCCACCCGTTCCCACCACCCAGCATATCCCAGGGCATCGCATACCTACCGTTCCCACTACCCAGTATATCACAGGCATTCGCAAAGCATACCCACCGTTCCCACCAGCCCAGCATAATCCCAGGCATCGCACTAGCACACCCCCGTTCCCACCACCAGCAACCCAGGCATCGCACACCCACCGTTCCCACCACCCAGGCATATCCCAGGCATCCGCATACCCACCGTTCCCACTACCCAAGCATATCTCCAGGCATCGCCATAGCTTACCCACCGTTCCACCACCAGCATTATCCCAGCAAAATCGCATACCCACCGTTCCCACTACCCAGGCATATCCCAGGCATCGCATAGCATACCCACCATTCCCACCACCCAGCATATCCCAGGCATTAGCTTACCACCGTTCCCACCACCCAGCATATACCCAGGCATCGCATACCCAACCTTTTCCCACTACCCAGCATTAATTTCCCAGGCATCGCCATAGATACCCACCATTCCCACCACCCAGCATATCCCAGGCATTAGCATACCCACCGTTTCCCACCACCCAGCACAATCCCAGGCATCGCATTACCCACCATTCCACCACCCAGCAATTCACCAAGCATCGCCATACCCACCGTTCCCACTACCCAGCACAATTTCCAGGCATCGCAAATTACCCACGTCCCACCACCAGATATCCAGGCATCGCATACCCAACGCGTTCCCACTACCCAGTATATCAACAGGGCATATCGGCATACCCACCGTTCCCACCACCCAAGCAATATGTACAGGCATCGCAAAGCATAACCCACCGCTCCCACTGCCCAGCACATCCCAGGCATCGCATAGCACACCCACCTTCCCACCAACCCAGCCACCAATCCCAAGGCATCGCATAACCCACTTTCCCACTACCCAGCCACATTCCCAGGCATCGCATACCCACCGTTCCCACTACCAGCATATCCCAGGCATCGCATTTAGCATACCCACCCATTTCCACCAACCCAGCATTATCCCAGGCATAAGCATAGGCTTACCCACCGTTCCCACCACCCAGCCATATCCCAGGGCATCGCATACCCACCGTTTCCCACTACCCAGCACATCCCAGCCATCGCATACCCACCGTTCCCACCACCCAGCATATCCCAGGCATCGCAATACCACCGTTCCCACTACCCAGTATATCACAGGCATCGCATACCCACCTTCCCACCACCCAGCATATCACAGGCATCGCAAAGCAATTACCCACCGCTCCCACTGCCCAGCATATCCCAGGCATCGCATTAGCATACCCACCGTTCCCACCACCCAGCATATCCAGGCATCGCATACCCACCGTTCCCCACTACCCAGTATATCACAGGGCATCGCAAAGCATACCCAACCCATCCCACTTCCCAGCATATTCCTCAGGCATCCGCCATAGCAATACCCCACGCTCCCACTGCAGGCATATCCCAGGTAAATTCGCATAGCATACCCACCGTTCAAGCAGACATAGCCACACCACACACACACACACACACTCACACACACCACAACACCACACAACACACACACCACATCACACACACACACACACACACACACACACACACACACACACACACACACACACACACACACACAGTACAGGGGATACTGATCAGTACCGGGCCGTCTTAGTCTCCTGGTTGTTGCACATGCACACAACAACCATAATCACATAGTGATCTGATATATAGTCGTGCAATAGCGTATTACGCGTATAATAGTCGCATTGTGATCTGATAGCACGCATAATTTCAGATCACTTTGCGACTACCACAATCTGACTAGTGTCATGTTGTATACAACACGACAGCTTTGACTGAGCAGATTCTGGAGTCGAACGTCGACCCGACTTGCAAAATGGTGAATCACCGGACTCGGCTTTTCCCCGTCTTGTGGTCAGCCCGTCGGGTCCTGATAACGATCGGTGTTCGCTGCCGCTGCGTGCTTCGGCTGGGATGCAAGCTTGGTCACTAACTGGGCATATTCTAGATTTGAGAACATATCCAAATTATGAACTTGGTTTATGTATGTGTTATTTTTTAAGGAATGTGGTTTAACATAGCGAAATCAATGTAATTTAGATATGTTCTCGAGTCCAGAACATACCTGGTTCATGTAGCGAACTTGCATCTCGACTGGGGCAGCGAGCCATGGCCTTTAACCCGGCATTGACTGAGGGGGCGCTTAACGCCCCCTCGACGAATGTCCGTAATTACTCAAAAACTATTAGCGCTATCAACGTGAAATTTCAAGTACATTCTTGTACATGAATTTGACGTCTTCTGAAATGAAGCAATTTCGCCGATAATTTGGTTTAGATATAGCAAATTTAGTGGCGTCACTACACACGATTTTGACACAAAAATCAGCTAGGCTTAAACAGACCGTACAAAAGCCATATAATAAGCAAAATGCAATCAAAAAACTTTTTAAGATTGCAAATGACAAGGGTTACAAAATGGCTATCCCAGATTTGATAATTTTTACTCCTGAAGTTTCCAAAACATATTTTTTTCGAACGATGACCATTAAAGGGAATGTTTCACATTAACATTATATTTGAGTTGAGATGGCCATTTTGCTGGATTTGCATTGAAATTTAAGTAGTGTAGAAGTTAAAAACAACCCACAGAGGTTCAATCGATAAGTAAAATTTGAGTTTGGTTTTTTGACATCGCACGAAATAAGGCCCTAGTGTAATTAGATCGCTCTTAAAGCCGACGTCGTCATCTCTCTTTATCAAAATGTTGATGAAAGTAGACTTGTTTTTATATTGGGCGCAAGTGACTTAGCAGTCGAACGCGCCTAAAGCCCTCAATAAAAACAAAAACAAAAAAAGACCTTGTTTTATATTTGGCTATACATGCCATACACTAGTCATACATATTGCAGCGTGAAGGTTTTCTCTATTCCCAAATTCTTCATATGACGTCATCAGCCAAATACTAAACTTAGTTTTTCAATAAATTGAGCACACTGTTCTGTGAGAAACAAATGTCAGAATCGTGTTCGGCAGCCAATTAACTCCATATTTTGCACCACAAGCGGCGTACATTGGACAACTTTCAGAGAAGTGAAACATTCCCGATATATTGAAAAAACGGAATATATGTCAAATAACCTTGTGTGATCAACTACCATACCAAATTCCAAAATTATATCATTTTTGACTGAGTTACCAGCACTATAAATGCGATCACTCAGTCAAAAATGATATAATTATAGAGAACTGCAACTTGCACCAGTGTCAAGTTGCAGTTTTCTATCTTCAAGACACATCTACTGTCAAGACACATCTACTGATATGCAACATGACCTACTCGGGTCAACACTTGACCTTGACCTGAGGTCATTTTTTTCAAGTTGACCTAAAACAATAAAATTGTACATATTTCAAAGCGCCTTGACGAGACAAACACGATGGCCTAAACAGTATGGCGTTATCTTTGTTAGGTAAAAGTTATTCACGAAAAATTTTTTTGCCAAATCAGTTTTTTTATAACTTTAAATTCACCTCTAGAGCCTAAAATATTGACTGAGGTCAATTTTGAGGAGCTGGTGCGCATTGCAAAATTTCATTGGCTAGCTTACTTGGTTTTTGAACGTTTGTTTCTAGATAGCGTAGTTTCCGAGTATTTAAGGGGTTTCTGGAGCGATGTCCTAAACTTGAAAATTTGAACTTCGATGACCTCTGGTGACCTGAGTTTTGAAGTGAGCGAAAAAAAAAAGTCTGAAGTAGTTTCGAAATTGTTTTGATAACGGTTCGGAACAGTGGTCTTTTTGTTTGGTCTACGTGCCAAATGGGAGCCGAAGTTAGAAGGGGGCGTGTCAAACACCCCCAGTCGGGCGAAGGAAATGCAGAGGCCCAGTGGGGCGCGGGTTAACTTGACAATTACATTATGTACATGAAGTCTGGTGGCAAAATGAGTATTACTATCGAATTATACGCGTTAAACGATCCATTAAACATGTGTTACATGACTTTCGTAGATATTTTGTGTTTAGTGACTTTTGTAACCTGACCTTGACCTTTGATATTTGCCAACATCACTTTTGATCATGTGGGATGTGTATCAATCCTTTGAGAGCACTTTGGGTGATCATGGTCGCAATCGAAGACTTTTGATGTGAAGTATGGCCCATAAACTAAAACACCTCGATATTGACCTTTGACCTGACATGTGACCTTAATTTGAAATTTTCGAGCGTGCTTCAGCTTCGTCTTATTGGGTGCTTTCGAATGCCGTCTTGCGCGTCTCGCTGTGATCATTAGTTCGGAAGATAACCAGGGGGCGTGTAACGCCCCCCCCCCCCCCGCCAATGGTGTTCAGATCAGACCCCAGTCAATGCCGGGCTAAATGGACAGAATGGACCCGACGGTTGGATGCCAAGACGGCAGTAAGTCGAGTTTGTTGATTCAACATAAGTTACAAGTCTGCAGCCGACTCTCCATATTCGGTCCGTCGCCTGACCTAGCTCCTCTCTCCGTGATGCGCCATGCTACACGGGATGTATCAGATGACACGACTCTCCATATTCGGTCCGTCGTCTGACCTAGCTCCTCTCTCCGGGACACGCTATGGTACACGGGATGTATCAGATGACACGACTCTCCATATTCGGTCCGTCGCCTGACCTAGCTCCTTCCTCCGGGACACGCTATGGTACACGGGATGTATCAGATGACACGACTCTCCATATTCGGTCCGTCGCCTGACCTAGCTCCTCTCTCCGTGATGCGCCATGCTACACGGGATGTATCAGATGACACGACTCTCGCATTAAAAATTCCGGGGGTTTTCCCCGGGTTCGCCTTGACCTAGCTCCTCCCCCTCCGTGACACGCTATGGTTCACGGGGATGTATCAGAATGACACGCACTCTCCATATTCGGTCCGTCGCCTGACCTAGCTCCTCTCTCCGTGATGCGCCATGTTACACGGGATGTATCAGATGACAAGGCAGTTCTTAAGGGCCACCCGATTTCAATAAATCGTCATTTGTTGTCATATTCTCACCACTAATTCATTGCATACTTTTCGTAAATCACGCTCATATGTTTGCGTTTGGTCAGTGTCAATGTTTTTATATCATCCATTAGCAGTGAGAGTCGAGCAGAAGTTAATGAAACTTATTGTATCAGTCGTGCTTATCAAATGTTCATAAAGGCTACCTCATCAGCTGAAACGTACTAGATCCCCCCGTTGAAAACGCTAGAAGGCAGGTGGGTCAGTAATTACGGTAAGAATCGCAGTTTCCGCATGCTGCAGGGTTTTTGTTATTGACTGAACGTTATGCTTGGCTGTATAGCATGCCATTTATTTGTTATTTGACATGGCTAGCGAGATCTTCCGCTTCTTGTCGTCGCCATAGTTCTTTTTGCGACATTTAATGTGCGGGACTAACAATGGATTGAGACGAACGTCTCTTTTAATACACTTGGATCGTCTCCGTCAATTTATGCTATGTGAGCTGTGAGAGTGTGTGATTGTCCGCGACTCATAGTAAGCGGAGAAGTGCTGTATGTTAATCTATTCGGCCGTTCTGACCCAGCCACCAGTTAGTATAGACGTTTGTCGAGGCCGTCTGCCCCGCCTGGCGAGCTGCGATCATCAGGACTGGTATACTGACCACCAGTGGCTGTGACCGGCGTGTTCGTCTCCTCCGCAGGAGTATGATGCCGACGCCAAGAGCGGCTCCAAGAAGCGGCAGGCGGCGACGCAGCCGGGAGGGGCAATCGCTGGCGACTCCTCCGGCCAGCCGTCCAACAACGTCTCCCCCAACCGCAGCTCACAGCACAGGTCAGACTGAACAGAGAGACAGAGTGAGACAGACCAATTACAGCTCACAGCACAGGTCAGACTAACAGAGAGACAGAGTAGACAGACCAACACAGCCCACAGCACAGGTCAGACTGAACAGAGAGACAGAGTGAGACAGAACCAATTACAGCTCACAGCACACTCAGACTGAACCAGAGAGACACGAGGGAGACAGACCAAACTACAGCTCACAGCACAGTCGAGACTGAACAGAGAGACAGAGTGCAGACAGACCAACTACAGCTCACAGCACAGGTCAGACTGAACAGAGAGACCAGAATGAGACTAGACCAATACAGCTCACAGCACAGGTCAGACTGAACAGAAGAGACAGAGTAGACAGACCAATTACAGCTCACAAGCACAGTAGACTGAACAGAGAGACAGAGTGAACCAGACCATACACTCACAGCACAGGGTCAGACTGAACAGAGAGACAGAGTGAACAGACCAAACTTACAGCTCACTAAGCACAGGTCAGACTGAACAGAGAACAGAGTGAGACAGACCAGATTACAGCTCACAGCACAGGTCAGACTGAACAGAGAGACAGATGAGACAGACCAACTACAGCTCACAGCAAACAGGTCAGACTGACAAGAGAGACAGAGTAGAAGACCAATATACAGCTCACAGCACAGTCAGACGAACAGAGAGACAGAGTGAGACAGACCAACTAACAGCCACAGCACAGGTCAGACTGAACAGAGAGACAGAGTGAGACAGACCAATTACAGCTCACAGCACAGGTCAGACTGAACAGAGAGACAGAGAGACAGACCAATTATTTTTTTTCTTTTTTTTTTTTTTTTTTTTTTTTTTTTTTTTTTTTTTTTTTTTTTTTTTTTTTTTTTTTTTTTTTTTTTTTTTTTTTTTTTTTTTTTCAGCTCACAGCCCACAGTCAGACTGCACAGAGAGACAGACTGAAACAGACAATACAGCTCACAGCACAAAGGTCAGGACTGAAAGAGGGGGCAGACTAGACAGGACCAATACAGTCACAGCACAGGTCAGAACTGAACAAGAGAGACCAGAGTGAGACAGACCAATACAGCTCGACAGCACAGGCAGACTGAAACAGCAGAGACAGAGTGAGACAGCCAATTACAGCTCCACAGCACAGGTCAGACTGAACGAGAGAGGACAGAGTGAACAGACCAATTACAGCTCACAGCACAGGTCAGACTGAACAGAGAGACAGACTGAGACAGACCAATTACAGCTCACAGCACAGGTCAGACTGCACAGAGAGACAGAGTGAGAACAGACCAATTACAGCTCACAGCACAGGTCAGACTGAACAGAGAGGGCAGAGTGAGACAGACCAACTTATAGCTCACAGCACAGGTCAGACTGAACAGAGAGACAGAGTGAGACAGACCAACTACAGCTCACAGCACAGGTCAGACTGAACAGATTAGACAGATGAGACAGACCAACTACAGCTCACAGCACAGTCAAGACTGACAGAGAGACAGTAGTGAGACAGACCAACTACAGCTCAACAGCACAGGTCAGACTGAACAGAGAGACAGAGTGAGACAGACCAACTACAGCTCACAGCACAGGTCAACTGAACGAAGACAGAGTGAGACAGACCAATTACAGCACAGCACATCAGACTGAACAGGAAGACAGAGTGAGACAGACCAACTACAGCTTCACAGCACAGGTCAGACCTGAATACAGAGAGACAGACTGAGACAGACCAACTACAGCTCACAGCACAGGTAGACGAAGCAGAGCGAGACAGACTGAGGCACAGAACACAATTACAGCTCACAGCACAGGTCAGACTGAACAGCACAGACAGACTGAGACAGACAATACAGCTCACAGAACAGTCAGATGAACAGAGAGACAGAGGAGACAGACAATGTACAGCTCACAGCACAGTCAGACTAACAGAAGACAGAGTGAGACAGAACCAATTACAGCTTCACAGCCACAGGTCAGACTGAACAGAGAGACAGATGAGACAGGACTCAATTACAGCGTCACAGCACAGGTCAGACTGAACGAGGAGACCAGACTGAGACAGACCAACACAGCTCACAGGCACAGCGTCAGAGCTGAACAGAGAGACAGAGTGAGACAGACCAATTACAGCTCACAGCACAGGTCAGACTGAACAGACAGAATGACAGACACACCGACGGACAGTGAGGCAGTCAGTCATTTTCCAGTTAGTCGATCGGTAAACCGGCCTGTTTGGCATCGATGCGCCAGTTAACCAGTCACGACTCCTCGTTTCGGGGAAGATCCTGGGCGTTTCCATTAGCCATGCTGAGCATCACCTCAGGCCACTGTTCACGCCTCGGCCGCCCATGTCATTGCCGTTGCCGTTGCCAGCCGGTATACAATGACACCTGTCGTTTGTCGGCAGCTGCTGGCTCTCCTTCAGCAGCGGTCACGTCCTGACGTGTCCCGTCTGACTAGGCGGCATCTCTTATCGTCAGCCAGTCATTCGATCGGTCCGCCGAGCAGCTGCAGCTGGGCCGTCAGAATGACGTACTGCAGTCTGCCGACCAGCGGCCTGCGGTGGTGCAGTGACATTGTTAATCAACTCAACTGCATAACGGGTCTCACACGCCCATACTAAACAAACATACAGGCAAGGTGTCGGCTGAGGTTCACGGTACTGATTTCATGAAGTATCAATTCCAGGTGAGCCTATTAGTCGGAGAATGACTTGTCTAACTATGGTAACCACGTTCATTAATATCATCATCTGTCTCGCCCACAGTAACGGGCACGGGTACGAGGACGGCGTCCGAGTTGTGGACGAGGTAACTCACGTTCTGATTAATATCATCATCATCTTCTCGCCCACAGTAAACGGGCACGGTACGAGGACGGCGGTCCGAGGAGTGGGACGAGCGTAACCAGTTCTGATTAAGTATCATTCAGCATCTTTCGCCCACAGTAACGGCACGGTACGAGGACGGCGCCGAGGAGTGGACGAGGAAAACCACGTTCGGATTAATATCATCATCTGTCTCCCCAACATAACGGCACGGGTACGAGGACGCCGTTCCCGAGAGGGCGACGAGGTTAACACGTTCATTATATCATCATCTGTCTCGCCCACAGTAACGGGCACGGGTACGAGGACGGCGGTCCCGAGGAGTGGGACGAGGTAACCACGTTCTGATTAATATCATCATCTGTCTCGCCCACAGTAACGGGCACGGGTACGAGGGCGGCGGTCCCGAGGAGTGGGACGAGGTAACGACGTTCATTAATATCATCATCTGTCTCGCCCACAGTAACGGGCACGGGTACGAGGACGGCGGTCCCGAGGACTGGGACGAGGTAACCACGTTCATTAATATCATCATCTGTCTCGCCCACAGTAACGGGCACGGGTACGAGGACGGCGGTCCCGAGGAGTGGGACGAGTAACGACGGTCATTGAATATCATCATCATGTCTCGCCCACAGTAACGGCACGGCACGGGCGCGGTCCCGAGGGACTGGGACGAGTAACCACGTTTCAGATTCAGATTCGTTTATTGCGGCTTCGTCCTCGCAGATGCGGGGCTTTTCAGTTACCATGTCAAAACTATCAATAGAGTGGACCTTAGGGGCGTAGCACACGCAAAAAACACATACACACACTATTACACGTTCTGATTACACAATGCATCACACAATGTCATCCTGAGCCACATGATAACGGGCATTCGGGTACGAGTTCGCTCCGAGAGTGGACGAGGTAACCACGTTCGGATAATACATCATTCAATCTGGTCTCGCCCACATAACCGGCACGGGTACGAGGCGCTGTCCCGAGATGGACAGGTAACGACTTCATTAAATCATAATCTGTCTCTTCCCACCAGTAAACGGGCACGGGTACGAGGACGCGCGGTTCCGAGAGTGGGACGAAGGTAACCACGTTTGATTAATATCATCATCTGTCTCGCCCACAGTACGGTCACGGGTACGAGGGCGGCGTCCCGAGGACGTGGGACCGAGTTAACACGTTTCATTAATATCATTCATCTGTCTCGCCCACAGAACGTTCGGGTACGAGGACGGCGTCCCGAGGAGTGGACGAGGAACGACGTTCATTATATATCATCAGCTGTCTCGCCACCAGCTAACGGCACGGGTACAGGACGGCGGTTCCGAGACTGGGACGAGGTAACCACGTTTCATTTAATATCATCATCTTCTCGCCCACAGTAACGGACGGTACGAGACGGCGCCCGAGGAGTCGGGGACGAGGTAACCACGTTCATTATATCATCATCTGTCTCGCCCACAGTAACGGGCACGGGTACGAGGACGGCGGTCCCGAGGAGTGGGACGAGTACGCCACGGAGCTGGTCGATAACGGCGAAGCTGGCGTGCCCGTGCGCTCCATCTATGACTACGAAGGCGTTGAGGCGGACGAGCTCTCATTTAAGGCCGGTAGGTGACGCGTCAGTCGGTGAGACGCAGGGTGATTGGCCCCGGTACTAAGCGGGTACTGGTCGGCAATTATTGTATTGGCATGACGAAGGTTAGCGCAGGAAGAGACCTGCAGTGTTAATGCATGCGGACGTGGACAGTGTGTGCAGCAGTCACTTCTGGTTTTCTCCTCCGTACCACCTGGTTACATGTCTACATGCCTGGGTAAGATGAGTTTCGACTTGTTTTATTTGTACCGTTAAACCTCTATGACAGCAGCAATACTTAGCGATTTCACACCAACGCGTGGGTCCAACAATGAGTTGGCGACCATGAAACACCAAAGCCTTGTTAGTAATCATTGTGCGTCTGTTGTCCGTGTACCGGGCTGTGACCAGTTACCCGAGTGTGCCGTGCCCCGAGTCCCGACTGTTCTCACCCGACACCCGACGGTGGTGCCCTCAGGCGAGACGTTTGAGAAGCTTGAGGACGAGGATGAGCAGGGCTGGTGTAAGGGTCGCAAGGACGGTCGGGTAGGGTTGTACCCGGCCAACTACGTGCAGCCGGTCTAGTGGCGCTACAGAGCACACGTCCGCTCACTAGCAGCAGTGCCACACTCTACCAGCGCCATCTGTGAACTTTGACGGGCGTCAGCAGCGCCACCTGTGGACTGAGAGTACAGCACCATCTTCGGACCGTGGTCGGACCAGGGGCACGCGCAGCCCGTTCCAGTCGCCACCGCCGGACGGACGGGCTTGGTGTACCGGCCGGAGCAGGGTCCTTCACGTGTTAACTGTCACATACAGCCTCAGATGCACGGTATGGAGATCCCTCAGCCGCTGTCAGTTGGTGGTGTGAGGGACCCCGCCAGCCGCTGTCAGCTGGTGGTGTGAGGGTTAGCCGCTGTCAGTTGGTGGTGTGAGGGACCCCGCCAGCCGCTGTCAGTTGGTGGTGTGAGGGACCCCGCCAGCCGCTGTCAGTTGGTGGTGGTGAGAGGCGCTCTGTACCTCTGCTGATGCCGAGGACAGGAGCGGTGCAGCCGCCCGCGGCCGCTGCGGTACCAGTGGCGGAGAGCAAAGACCACCAGCACCAGACCACCGGCACCCGAACAGCTGGTGGCACAGCCTGAGACCATACTACTCAGGCGCACCCACTATGCAAGGCCACAGCGAAGCGCCGATCGAATCTGTCTGTGACGGCGCCCGCATGTAATAAGCTGCACGCTGTAATAACTATGCCCGCTGTATTGTAGCAGCGCTGTAGTTAGATGTGAACGCGTTCGACGTGTGCAGGCTGTCTGTTAACTCGTGATTGGTCCGTTATGGAGATGGTAACGATCGGGCGGGGTGCCGCGCCTCGTCGTGGCCCGCGGGGCCGTGGTTTGGCCCTCAGGTGATTGGCCGTTCTCGATCTGTTACAAGAATCCGAATGCTTACGATCTTTGGATACTAACGGTGTTATGTGTATATAGCCTTGGGCGTCATCTCTGTGTAATTTTGACAATAGTTCTTTGATCATGTTGTAACTTGTAAGCACAAGCGTTGTGGAAAGTGCGCTGTAGACCTCTAGGCAGGCCGTGAAGTACACAGTGGGGCTGCTGTGTGACGGGGAGCGTCTAGGCAGGCCGTGAAGTACACAGTGGGGCTGCTGTGTGACGGGGAGGCAGGCCGTGAAGTACACAGTGGGGCTGCTGTGTGACGGGGAGCGTGAGTGGTGCTGTGCCGCCGTGATGCGCTGCATGTGAGAGAATCCGATGGAGGGGCGTGAGCCGCCGAGCCATATGATGCCGTGTCGTTCCGTGTCAGTGTCGCGCCACTAACCGCTGGCCCGCTGACCTACTGTACGGCGAGCCGGCCGCAGTCCGCCGCTGCTAACCAGTGTATGAGCGCTGTGATGTGCCTGTTTTGCTCACTCTCTGTGTGTGGAGGACGCGCTGGCTGCCTCGTGCCGCCGTCGTGTGTCGCCTGAGGCCGCGTCTGGTCTGTTAGCCGCGGTCAGTGAACACTGAGATGGTGCTGACCTGTGCCGTGCTGACCCGACACCTGTGCGTCGTCTCACACCGTGGTGATATTCGCTGCGTTTCGCCGGCCGACACGCAGCGTACGAGGAGGTGAGGTGCTCGGCCGGCCATTGCAGTGTGTCAAATGAATGGTATTCCTCAGAGGTCAGCTGCCGCCGCCGCCGCTTCTGCTGCTGCTGCTGCTGCCGTTATGTTTGTACAGAGTATTGTCGTGTGGCTTCTGAGCAGCGCCGTGGCATCATCGTGTATTGAGCGGTATAATACAGTGTGAGTGGAGGTCTATAATGATGGTCGGGTTTCTCATGTATGGCCACTCGGAGACGCCGGTCCTTCAAGATCGTCGTGCAGATCGGGAAGGCCCAAAAGCTATTAACGCCATATCCACGATATTCGCCCGTCATGATACATTCGCATGTTTTCTTTTTCATAGTTGCCCGCATGTCCAAAATTCCCATATGTCACTTGAATGACACCCGCAAAGGTATCGTCCTGCCCGTCAACAGCCACACCGCACTGTGTTGTTAA